>QANU01094496.1:0-12044 GCA_003254905.1 Nissolia schottii | reverse complement strand
AGGAAAAACAAGCATCCTTGCTACCATTTTCTTCTCTAAAAAAACCGAACCCCACAAGCCCCACCTCTGACGGAGATTCCGAATTGGTGGTCTTGAAGGGGAGATTTTCCTCTTCACGATGGCGTGCTTCTGCTATTTTTTGGAGACTCCGGCACAAAACCTAGATGTGTCGGAATGAGGCGGGTGTTTGTGAAAAACGTCTGAAGGTAAATATAATTTTACGAAAGTTACGTGGTTATTTATAACCACACACAGTGAAATCTTTTTATTTCTTTTTCCTTTTCTTTCTTTCCCTTTTTCCTTTCTTTCTCTCTTCAGAGGCGTTGCCTCTGTTATTATTATTATTATTATTTTATTATTATTTATTAATTAACTTCTCTTAGAAGATTCACCCCCTGTCCAGTTCCGTTTTTGCTTGATCGCGTTTTGTTCGAAAAGTCTCGCCTCTGGTTGCGCTAAAAATATTCCGGACATACCGTTGTGACCCATTTATTTTTCCCTTCAGTCTAGGACAGTTTTCTCAGGGATCAAGGACCTCCTTGCCGAACCAGGAAATCCCACGAGCCTTTTTCTGTATCCGAGAAATTTTTGGTTGTATCGAAACTCGTCCAGCGGCTTCCAAAAATTATATCTCGGCCAAACCTAAGCCGGTTCCTTAAATTTCCCAGGGTTTCAGAGATTTAACTCTTCTCCCTTCGATTCCTCGGTGCAAAACGGAATGGTTCTCGGTTCATAGTGTAACATCCCGACCTTTTCCTTACGAGAATTTCGCTCGAATTTTAATTTTTGGATCATTACGGAATGTTAGGGACGGTTATTGAGGCTAAGAAAATTATTTGGAACATTAATTGTTTCCCGATGTCAGCTGAAATAATTATTTCGTGGTCTTGCGGGATGCCACAAGGTCCGTGCCAATTTCTACCTAATTCGGAAACCCTGTCAGGCCCCAAAGGTATTCGAAAAGCATACTCCCACAGGGGAGGTGTTCCCGAATACCTTAATTTGAAATGCCACCAGGGCAAGGGGAATTTGTAGATCGTGGAGACGTGTTCGGGATATTTTTAGGATATCCGTACGCGCGCGAAAAATATTCATTAGGCATTTCTATAAAATAATAATATAATATTAGATTTTTATAAAAAAAAAATGGGGAAGNATCTGACTGGAGAATTGATTTGTAGTATTTTGGGGGGGTATTGGTTTAAAAGGGTTTTGTGAAATATTGCAAAATGAAACGCATAACTGTACTACTTGGAACCCTAGGAACAGGGGAAAAATGAGAATTGGCATCTCAGGGAGGCGATTTATCAAGCCATCATTCGAATATGCCAGGAATTCAGTTGAATGAAAGCCCAAATGAGCTTTCCTTCGAATGAATTCCCTTGCAGTCAAATGAGAGCGAATTTTTAGGATTTCAATCGAATGAATTCCCTAGTATTCGAATGAAAGGATGTCGAGGGAATTCAGTGAATGAAAGCCTGTTCCAATCGAATGAAAGACTTTCGAGGGATTTCATTCGAATGCCCAGCTAAGTATTCGAATGAATCCTGGCAGACTTGAGACTTTAGTGATTCTAAGGGATCCAAGGGGTACATAATAGTCTATTTTGTATAGCAAGGCATGCATCATGAGGAATGGGTTGTATATAGGTGTTAGGGCAACCCTAGAGAATTAGAGGTCAATCACCTAATGCATAAAGATAATAACGGAGCGTAGGGAACACTTATATAGTTATATGTTAGGAAGCCCTCTCTTGGCAAAGTCTCACAGACAAGCCCTTCACCAGTTCACAAAGTTGGATTGGTCGACGTGTTACCTTGCCATCCATACAAGTTTGGATTAGTTAACGAATCATTCGCCCAATGGTGGATTGATTTAAAGAGGTTAATGACACTGGAAGGTAGAGGATGGATAGAAAAGGTGGAAGTAGAGGATAAAGCGCTAACCCGGCAAGTCGATATGCGTATGGAGAATAAGAGCTAACCCGGCAATCCGGAGAACTTGTGGAAAAAGATGCACTAACCCGGCAAGCCGGCACATGCCAAAGTGGAGAAGTAGGACGCTAACCCGGCAAGCCGGTACGCGTGAGAGATCCCCAACGCCCCCATGCATTATGCAACTATATATATGTATAGACATCTGATGGAATGAATGATTGTGTATGAGCTTATATATATGTCTTGTTATTGGTTTGTGTAACATGTAACGTCAAGGGAACGACCCGAGACGATTAGTCTAATGATAATTGACATGTAGGTTTTGTAAGCACGTAACTTTAGTGAGCAAGATTAGTCCCCAGTCACCTAGATAATTTTAGATAAAGCCGTTCAAGACCTTAGGCCAGATAATAATCAGTAGGACACTAGCATGCATGTTTTCACCTAGAGACACCTGAGCGGCCTGGTTCATAAGAGAGAAAGGAACAATATCCCCCAATGCTAGGGCCAACCACTAAGGACGAGAGTTCTCACCCCCACTCCCTTATGCTTCCAGGGGCGAACGAGGATTACACGGGATACGAGGAGTAACAAGGACAGCCACCCGCCGAGCCGTGAAGAGGTGAAGACCGAACGGATAGAGGATTCCGTTCGAGGACTCAGCAGCTTTGCTTTATTTTGAAATACTTATTTTGCACTTGTATATGTATGATGGTTGTGTGTAGACTACTCTATTATATTATTATTGATGTAACTATGTGTAATGGACCATGTACCTGTTTATCATAGACTGTCTGGACATGGATACTTTGTCTGATAAGCTTATTCTCTACCGTTTGTAATATATATGTTCACATTCATGCACAGCTCATAATTTATATACCTATCCAATGATCAACTAAATTTAAAGAAAAAAAATGGTCCGTATTTTGCTGTAAATCGTATTTTCGAAAAGATTACGAGCTATGGATACCCCACCAATGGATCAACAACCTAGCGAGCATTGTACATGGCTCGAGCATGGGCAGTTAGCTAGGGTGTTGTACATAGAAGCACAGGATGTTACATTCCACCCCCTTACTGGAATTTCACCCCGAAATTTGAGCGTGGTTACGTCTTTACCTAAATCTGGCTATCTAGGGGTCCTGGAATGTTTCCCCGAAAAACCCTAGGTTTCCCCGGCCCTTCGGGACTCAAGGAAACCCTAAAATCCATCCTTGGGATCCTTCATTCGAACCCCCTATGATTATTCACTCGAATGATTTGCAGAGTTCTTGAGTCATTCGAATGGAGTATTTGAATACCTAAAATTTTTACTAATTCATTCGAATGAACGTCGAGCTTTATTCGAATGAACTGCGATCTGAAGCCATTTTAAACATTTTTCTTTCTTTTCCCTCCACTTTCCTCTTCTCCTCTCTTCCGCGAGCAAAACCCTAGCAGAGCTTGGGCGTGCCTCTCTCTCTCACTATCTCTAACTCCTTGCTTCCTCCCTTTCCTCCTCCTTACCTTAGCTCCTCCCCTTCGGTTCTCCCTCTCCACCAGCCTCCACCCGCGACTTCTTTCTCTCTTCCTCACCAAAACCACTCCCTTCTCCCCTTTCTCTCACCCAAACCGAATCCCCCTGCATCATGAGCCATCCCGGCAGTCGTCCCTCCCGGTCCAAGAACCCGAGGTCCTCGTTCTCGCCTGGTTTCCCACGTTGGTTCTCCTCGAAAGTGCAATGGCGCAATTTCGAGGCCAATTACAAAGAGCGGGACATTATGGAGCTGAAGATTCTCCACCGAGATACTTTCGAGGAGATCGCACTGGAGGTCCTAGTCTATCTGGACTCCGCAGACTTGCTGGAGTTTGCTTGCTTCAGCCACCCGGTATATCCGCAGCTAGTTCGGGTATTTTACAGCAATATGCGGATCGCAGACAACGTTCTGACCACCGAGGTCTGCAGTGTACTGATTGAAACACCCTAGCTAACTGTTTACCCGTACCCAGTAAACAATGCTCACTAGGTTGTTCTCTATGTGATCGGAATACCTTAGTCCATTTTTATCTTTCGAAAATAGTTGCTTAAGAAAATAGGGACCAATTTTAAAATTTTCATTTGCATTGAATAATTGCTAAAATAGAGCCATGCGTTGGTAGAAACAAATATAACAAAACGTATAACAGTATAGTAATAAGGCATCCAATATACATTCCTGTGGTCCCTGTACAAAGTCACATAGTTGTATATACAATATACAATAGTCGTCCAGAATCTTCTTTTTAAGCTCTTTTCCAATTCTACCCTTTTCTTCCATTTTTTATTGGATTATTCCTTATAATTTATGCTTGCATCCATCTACCATAATATTTAGAAAACCTACAAAATACGGGGAATTCATTAGATAATTCGTTTAAAAACATAACAGATAAGTGCCATTTTGGTAGGTAAATTTTGTGTAAATTAGGCACTTATCACTCCCCCTGACTTAAGACCTTGTTTGTCCTCAAACAAGAGGTAGTAGAATCATTTTACAAGAGATCAATGCATATGAACATTCAGTTATTGCAATGAATCGAGAAGTTTCAGAAATTTAAACTTGAGACTATGCGAAACACCATAGAACCTGAACAAGTCAAATGCATAACTACTTGAATAGCATAAGCAAATCACACTATCCAATGTCTTTTCCACCCAGGAAATTATCTTTATGCACTCAATGGCCAGTGGACCGATTTAAGGGTGAGTGTTTTCGCTCCATATCACCATTGAATCACAACAATTTAAATTTGTTACCTGTCTCATCATTCAATGCATAGTATGGTCATGCAAGGATCACAGAAGGACTTTTAAAGGGTTGTAATGGGGCTAGGCTACAAAGAACATTGGTTTTTCTGGATATGCAAATATTTTTAATCAAGAGAGTATTGAAAACAAACTTCTTGTTGTCACCTGTTTTCTCCAACAATTTGTTCTCCTTTTCTTTCTCAACCCTTTTTCTCCTGATTTTTCTTTTGTCTTCTATCCCTTTCTTTTTCTCTGTTTGTTTTGGGATAGAATGTGTTCTTTTGCACATGCTTCTTTTGTTCTTTTTAGCTTTTTGTTCTTCCACTGTGGCTTACCCTGATCTCCCCCTGACTTGGATTTTTCCACATAATCCAATTTTAAATACTCTCTTAATTTAAAAATTAAGGAAAGTCATTGTTTTTCTTTTTAGGTTCAGGGATTAATGAACAAAAATTTCTCATGTAAGGCTCAAATGGGGTGGCAAGGGATATTCCTATGTAAGGTTTGGTTTATTTGGCCAAGTGGGGTTTTAAATTCTAAAGAACAAAATGCCTTGATCATCTCCTATTATTTCCATACAATTATCAAAATTTGAGACTCAAACAAATTCAAATGGCTCACTCCCTCACTAGGTTTAGGGGTAATTCCCTTGATTTCAAAACATCTTCAAGGTTATGCTTATGCAAACAAGTAAAAATGTATGTGAACATGTTTATGGTATCTATGTATGTATTCACAAAGATCTATGATGGATTATGAAACAATTCAATTCATGAAGTATTTTTGTTCATGCATCAAATTCAAGTAAAATAACTACTACTTTGTTTTTAAACAAACAAGTTCTTAAGCACAAAATCCTAACTAAAGGAATTAATTAATTAAGGTGCTAGAAAATTTAAAGTACTCCCTGTTCATGGTGAATATTTCTAAGTAGCCTTCTTGATGTAACTTCCTTTCCGTCTGATCATGCTACTTCATCTTACTTCAATAATTCGAGGAGATAGAGGCTCGTCCTCTTTGAGGAATCATGCTTCTTCGTCCCCTAAAAGTGTGTCTCTCTTTTGTTGTTGTTAGGAAACTTCTTTGGTTGTTCTTCAGCCTGCAAAAACAATCAAGGAAAACTTCCTTTCTTCCATGCAGCATTAGAGACATCATGTTTTTATTTTGAATCCTTGTTGTAGACAAAATTTCCTACAACTTTACGGATAGAAGTCCCCGTTTAAGTGGTCAGAAGTTCCCACTATGGTGGACAGAAATTCCCACATATTGTGGACAGAATTTCCCACAATAATTTATGATTTCAAAATAAAACATTTAAAGGTGCTTTAAAATTTCTTTTCATTAATAAGAACCCTTTTTCAATTAACTCTTGTGCACCTTTTTTCAAATAATTGCTTAAAAGATTTAAATTTGTCATTAGGTTTAGAAATCAAAATGCTTCAAATTTAGCTTAATTGAAAAGGATAGCATTTTTAAATTTCGAACCTAATTACAAGAGTTAGAAAACCTTTATTTCTTTTTTTTTTCACCATATTATAGAAAATATTCTTAACACCTTAAATTAATTAACCTTCAAAATTAATAAATTACTTAGTTAATTAATAAAAACTTACAGAACTCTGGGTTGCTTCCCAGACAGCGCTTTGTTTTACGTCGTTAGCCCGACGCATTTTTCTTCTAGCTCTCCTCATCATCAGTTCTCCTCCCATGGCAAGAGTCCTTGGGGTTCAGCTCCGGATTAGTCGTAAATCTTTTCTTTTTCAGCTCCGCTATATCAGTAGCCAATTGCCCTAATTGTGTTTCCAAGTTCCTAATAGAGGCTTCGTTATTCTTTTGATTTATCATTGATTGTTGCATGAATTGATTGAACGTGTCCTCTATTTTGGAACTTGAGTGCACGGGTGGTTGGTTCTGATATGGGCGGGGTGGTTGGTACGGCGGTTGGTACGGTGGTTGCGGAGCTCTATTAAATGAAGGACCAGTCTCTTGCCTCCATGGCTGATTGAAATTTTGATTCGACCCCCTTTGAAAATTGTTTTGATATGGTGGCCGTGGCTGGTTCTCAAGGAAGTGAACCTCCTCTTCCCTGAAATGACAAACATTGGACGGATGATCACTATTACAAATTTCACATAAAAATACCTGTTGCCTTTTTGCATTGCGAGCCTTTCTAATTTGTTTTGGCAACTCGCTTATGGCCTTCTTCAACTCATCCACCTGTTATTGAAGTTGCTTGTGTTGGGCAAGGATGTTATCGTTAGGTCCCAGCTCAAGCACTCCTCCTCTCCTAGGACCTCTGTTGTATTGGCCTTGTTGGTCCGTCAAGGCCATGGAATCAATTATGGAGATGGCCTCTTCCGGTGTTTTGGACATGATTTGTCCACCGGCGGCAGCATCCAGCATTAGTTTGTACTGTTGTTGGAGTCCGTTTCTAAAGATGTGGATTTGTGTGCGCGCATCGAACCCATGATTCGGACACTTTCTCAGCATGGATTTGTAGCGTTCCCAGGCTTCACAGAGACTTTCTCCCGGAGCCTGCACAAATGTGGCAATTGCAGTTTTCAAATCCATAAATTTAGACTGAGAAAAGTACCTGGCACAAAACTTTTCCTCCAGCTGATCCCAATTTGACAAGATGTTTTGTGGTTGATCTAGCAACTACTCCTTAGCTTTTTCGATTAATGTCAGGGGAAACATCCTTGAAAAGATGGATTCCTCCTCTGCCTTGGACATTCCCGCGGTCCCACAGAGTTCATAGAATTTTGTTAAATGAGCATATGGGTCCTCATGATCCAAACCTGCAAAAGGATTAGCATATAACAATTGAACTAAACCAGGTTGCATCTGAGGTTGTCTTTGTGCTCCAGTGGTTCTGCTCATGTTTATGATGTTTCTAGGGGTAAAATTAACAAAACCCCTATTATCACTGGCTCCTGTAGTGTTGCCAGTTCCAGTATTACCACCAGCTCCAGTATTGTCGGCCATGGTTTCTTCTTGGTTAGTTGAAGAAGTTGATGATGAAGTTTCTTGCTCCGCTCTTTGCTTGGCTAGTTGCTTTTTCTTCTTTCTACGGTTTTTCCTTGAAGTAGTTTCAATTTCAGGATCAAACAATAATTTATCTTTTGAAGCCTTACCTCGAAATTGCTAAGAAAAATACACACTAGCCAAATAAGATTAGAACAAGATAGTTCTTTAAAGAAAATAACAAAATAAGAGCTATACACTATTTTACAAATATTCACAATTGTTTAATCAAACAAAACTCAAGCTATGTATTTTTGACGCAACTCCCCGGCAACGGCGCCAAATTTGATGAAAGCCAAACGCACGTTCTCTATCCTTGACATAGCTTCAGTTTGTCACAACCATGCCAAGTTAGTGGAAGGCGTATTTGTACGTCTTTGTCGTTTCAAATTAAATTTATATACATACCTACTTTACGGCTTTCAGATTCCAAAGGAATCCAATTGCAGTATAGGGTATGGTCGATCCCACAGGGAGTTGTAAAAATACCGTTCTTGAGTTTGTTAATTAAACAATGAGGTGAAGGATTGTTGATTTAATTTTTATATTTAAATAGACTAAATAAATAAAAGACAGGAAAATAAAATAGGAAACAAATCAGAGGAAGTTCCGGAGCTTGTTGGGAATTTTTAATCACATCATAGTTTCATGCATCCAGTTACTTATTACATAGAACTATCGTTTGATTGCCCGCCACCAGTTCTTAACTTGGCATTACTTTCGCGCATGACAAGATCGCAGGTTTCCCTTGTTAAACTGTCACTTTCGCACACGAGCTTAACAAAGTACGCCAGCATTAATCCAGATGTTTAATATGGCTAATTCTCATTCCAGTTACGGCAACAAGAACTAGAAGAAATGGCTTAGTTCTGACTCTATTAGTTGTAACTTTCGTTCACAACGTTCAAATCTAGAATCTAGTCAAGCATAATGACGTTGATCTTTAACTTGGTTACGATTTAATTAGCATAACTTTCGTTCATACAACTAAATCCCAAATCAAGAGTCAAGACATTAAACAAAGACTAGCATTAAGTACATAACCATTCAAGCAAATCATAAAAAAAGGATAGATTCATATGTAAAAGTTACATAGACACAAGCAAACTACAATAATGATCAAAAACCCAACAATAAGAGGATTAGGAACCCATCTTACAAGAGAATCTCGGAGGCAAGGTTTAGGCACTTACCATGACACGTGCTCACGCCGTCATGGCCATGGCTTCGCCAAGCTTCCTTGATCTCCGGCTCCTTCACAAGCCTCGTCTTTGTTCCTAACCTAACCTAAACTAAACTAAGCCTTAAAATACAAAGAAATGTGTAAAAAGTGAAGAATGGGGGGGGGGGGTTGGATGGAATTCCTCGAATTGGCCTCGGCCTCCTCTATTTATAGGCAAAATTTGGGGTCCATCGCTCAGCGGTTTCGGTACCCTCGCTGAGCGATAAGTTTTGAATCGCTGGGCGGCTGTGCTTTATCGCTGAGCGATTGTACTTGTACGTGTCTTCATTAATTGCTTGGTAGCTTTTAGCAGGGCGGTGCTAACGTGCCACTCGACTATTGGCTGGCTCCAGTTGGCTCCAGCTGGCTTAATGATGGCGCCGGTGCAAGTGGCTTGCCGACCTAAGTTCGCTGAGCGATACGTATTATATCACTGAGCGATGCCTTCGTCCAGAATCTTCTTTTTAAGCTCTTTTCCAATTCTGCCATTTTCTTCCATTCTTTATGGGATTATTCCTTATAATTTATGCTTGCATCCATCTACCATAATATTTAGAAAACCTACAAAATACGGGGAATTCATTAGATAATTTGTTTAAAAACATAACAGATAAGTGCCATTTTGGTAGGTAAATTTTGTGTAAATTAGACACTTATCACATGACAATACACGTGCATTAAAGGATACGACATCATGCATATTAAGACATGGATATGACATCATGATATGACAGACATGTAACTTAAAGGATACGACATCATGCATATTAAGGCATGGATATGACATCATGATATGACAGACATGTAACTTAAGGGATACGACAATATGCATATTAAGACATGGATATGACATCATGATATGACAGACATGTAACTTAAAGAATATGACAGCATGCCTATTGAGACATGAATATGACATCATGATATGACAAGAGACGTGCATTAAAAGGATGCGACATCATGTTAAGATATGGATACGACATCATGATACGACAAGTGAATTTCCTCAGGCATTCTATATGCCCTACAGGCTTATGATACATAGATGAAACATGAATATGATATGATACGATACGTGAACATGATGATATGCATATGTACTAATGATATGGTTATATGATACGTGAAGATGATGATATGTGACGTAACTGTATATGTCACATGAATATGATATGTCTACATGACACACGTATATGATGATAGGTAAAACATGAAGATGATGATATGTGATTTAACTATATATGGTGATATGTGCTTTAACGACATATAATGATATGAGATTTAACTGTATATGTGATTCAGGAATCAGAATAGAGAACATATGACCTAGATAAGGAAATATAGGTTCCCTCAGTCACCTAGTAATCATAGGTAGCTGCTCAGGCTTAAGATGAATATTAATAAATAGTAGGGATGTAGTATAACTGTGACACTTAGAGACCCCTGAGCGGCGGAATCATAATTGAGAGTAAAATGAGCAACGACGACAGAGGTTTTCCCACTGAGAACGCAGAGTTCTCACACCCGCTCCTTTATGGTTCTAGGTAAGCAAGACAGGACGTTAGCTTGATGTACGCAGCGGCGGCCTCGAAGGCGAGGAATCAAGGAATAGGATAGCAAGAACTAGACTAAGGAGGATACGATCCATGTATTGTACTGCTATGAAAACTTATGTGTATGTATTAACTAAGATATTATCTATGTAAATGTTTGTGATTATATGCTATGGACTACTTGCCTGCTTATTGTTTGACATTGTTATATTAGAGCAGCTATTATACGGTTTTAATGCTTGCAGTATAAATTCTGTCTGACGCGCACGGCTCATATTTTATATCATATGTATAGAAAGAAAAAGTTTCAAAATGGTCCATATTTTCTAAGTAAGAAATATTTTCAAAGCTAAAGTATGGGCTAAAAGTAAGCATTGTTTCCGATGTACACGTAAGCAGCTAGCTAGGGTGTTACACCACTACTCGTCCTCGGGATCTTCGTCCGGGTTTTCTTCTTCCTCTGACTCTAACTCCATGGGGTCCTTCTTGTTTGAGTCCTCACTGGTGGACGCAGGCGAAGCCAGGACTGGGGAGTCATCGTCTTCCTCGACCTCTCAGGGGATTTCAAAGATCGAGGGCAGGTCTCGGTGTGCAGTGGAGGGTCCTGCCTTGGCGTCATGGGTACGCGGGGCTAAGCGTCCTCTGGAGAATGGGTTTACCCTCTTCCTTGGTTCTTGACGGTAGTAGGACGACCACGTGGGAGGCGGCAGAGAGTTTGGGTCCACCTCGATGTCTTTCTCGTACAGTGGAGATTCCTCATCAACGTCATCTAGGATGATCGGGGTGGCTGGCGTAGATCCTCGACCTCCTGCTGGCCAGTCGCCACGTGCTCCTGTCGTAACCCTAGACGGGGTTTACATGGCGGGGAACTGTACTCCGGTCGCGTCTGATCCGTCAGTGAGAGGCTTGTCACTATCATCTGGCATCATAAACGAGTGGGGTGAGAACCATGCGTTCTCAGTGGGCATCTATAATGGTTACTATATTTCATTGGCTCGATTATGACCAAGGCTGCTCAGGAGATCTCTAAGTGTCATGTCATTCTACAGTTCCTAGTTCGTTTTAATCTTGCTATTCCTGAATGGCTTTATCTAAGTTACTAGGTGTCGGGGACATCTAATCTTTTCCCTAGGGGATTAGGGGTTACCTATCGAGCTTATTATCATTCGTCGTACTGTACTTAGGAGATACTAGGGCTTACGTCCGGGCAGTTAGACCGGGCCCTCTTACCATACATACCTTTATATATATATATACACACACATATACGAACATACAATCGCATTTCCATGTGAAAAAGCCCTAGCCGATTCCGTATGCTCGAGCCGTACGTAATACCCACTAGGTTGTTTACTTCCTGGTCGTTTCCTTAGGTTTCGAAAGTACTGGCTTTAACAAAATGAGGACCCAATTTTTTTTCACACATACAGTTTGTAACATAGGAGCCGTGAGTGCAACAGAATAATATAACAAACGATACCCTTAGTAAGTTGGGTTCAAGTCGGTGCATACATATACTACATACATAGCGGGTCCTC
>QANU01094493.1:0-15784 GCA_003254905.1 Nissolia schottii | reverse complement strand
AAAAAAAAAAAAAAGACAAATAGAAAATTATTTCTCTCCAAGAACTTGTTGTAAGGCCACAAGCAATATGCTTTAGCATGCTTCGCAAAGAACCACAATAGTGGGTTCGACACCACATATTGATCCAAAACCTCATGACATTAAATTTGTAAGTTTTTATACTTGTATGATCCTCACTCAATCACTCCTTACCAATGTTGGATTTTTCAGTTACACTTGAATTCCCAATAAACTTTCCCTTTCAAAAATCTTCTGGGCTTTGTGATCCATAACTCTTCACCTCTTCAATCCTACCAACTCAGTTTTATTCCCAGTCTCCTTCAACAAGCTCAGCAAGGGGGAGAAGAAAAAAAATTCTAATAGGCCTCACACTACATAGTTTTTTTTCTCTTATATATATAGCACTCACTCAGTTCTTTCCATACCAATGTGGAACTCTCTCCGCTCACAACTACTCGAACTCTCAGCAACTAATCAACAATTCAAATAGATTCCAACAAAAAAAAAAGGTGCGACGAGAATTTGAATTCAATTTAATCCCCCCCAAAACTGTGCATTTCTAACACAATTGCATCAAAAAACAACAATAATTGGAAATCATTGCCGAATGAGCTAGATTTCAACACAACAAGCATAACGCACAAAATGTAAATGATTAGTGTATGGGGAGTTACATGAATGTGACAGATGTTGTAATACAAAACACGAAGAATCCAAAGAGGAAATTAGAGGCAGAGATTGCCATCTTCCTGACAAGAGCGGGGGGAACAATCTTTGATGGAGAGAGGGAGAAAAGTGATAAGAGGAACCTAGTGATTCCTTTGAAAAGAAGAAGGCATGGCGTCTGAGCCAATCAAACTCAGTCTTTACACGCATCAAAATAGGAGAATGTTCAGTGTTGCGGTTTGATGTGGTGCGCGGGGTTCGCGGTAATCAAAAGGCATGGAATATAGACATAAGAAGCGTGAATGCCACTAGTGGGAGTGGCAAGGAATTGTCCTTGTTACTATCACAACTAGTATTTTTTTTTTTTCTCTTAACCGTGTATGCAACTTTTTAAAAAAAATAATGTAATAATAAAAAAAATTATAAGACAACATATAATGAATGAAGTTCAAGCTTTTTATAAATCTCAAAACTTATTTAAGTTTATATAATAAGTAAAAATTGAACAATTAAATTAAAAAAAAATAGAATTCACATTTATTCAGCCTCCTAATAATGATTTACTAAAATAAAATAAAGAAAGACATATAGTTGCTAGATTTAAAAGGAAATTAAATAATTTTGAAAAGCCTATACTTTTTCCTCACATTTTTTGTCAGAATCTAGTATAAGATCAACCCCATATAATATTATATAGCCTCAATTTAAATATATTTTTTTAGCTTTCTGTTTGTTATTTTACATAGTAAAATATAATATAATAATTTTTTTTATGAATACAATTCGTTTAAGATGAAATAGTTACAGAAAAATAAAGAAAATAAGTTATTTAAAAGACTTCAAACATTATAAACTTATGCTTGGAAATAAATCATTTGCGGGGATGTTACGTGCCCAAGTTTAAATGGTTTTGTATTCCCACCGCATAAGTTTATAATATTCTATTCCCATGACATGACAATGATATTATGGTACAAAAATCCGTTCGTCACGCGCTTTTCTTCTTGTCATTGTCAGTTGCTAGTGTGAGAAAAACAAAGACATATAGTTGCTATATTTAAAAGGAAATAAAATAATTTTGAAAAGCAGATACTTTTTCCTCACATTTTTTGTCAGAATCTCGTATAACATCAACCCCATATAATATAATATAATATAGCCTCAATTTGAATATATTTTTTTACCTTTTTGTTTGTCATTTTACATAGTAAAATATAATACAATAAATTTTTTTATGAAAACAATTCTTTTAAGATGAAATAGTTACAGAAAAATAAAGAAAATAAGTTATTTAAAAGACTTCAAACATTATAAACTTATGCTTGGAAATAAATCATTTGGTGGGATGTTACGTACCCAAGTTTAAATGGTTTTGTATTCCCACCGCATAAGTTTATAATATTCTATTCCCATGACATGACAATGATATTATGGTACAAAAATTCGTTCATCACGCGCTTTTCTTCCTGCCATTGTCACTTGCTAGTGTGAGAAAAACAAAGACATATAGTTGCAATATTTAAAAGGAAATTAAATAATTTTGAAAGGCCTATACTTTTTCCTCACATTATTGGTCAGAATCTAGTACAACATCAACCCCATATAATATAATATAATAGAATAAAGCCTCAATTTAAATATATTTTTTTACCTTTTTGTTTGTTATTATACATAGTAAAATATTATATAATAAAAAATTTTATGTATGCAATTCATTTAAGATGAAATAGTTACAGAAAAATAAAGAAAATAAGTTATTTAAAAGACTTCAAACATTATAAACTTATGCTTGGAAATAAATCATTTGGTGGCATGTTACGTACCCAAGTTTAAATGGTTTTGTATTCCCACCGCATAAGTTTATAATATTCTATTCTCATGACATGACAATGATGTTATGGTACCAAAATTCGTTCATCACGCGCTTTTCTTCCTGCCATTGTCACTTGCTAGTGTGAGAAAAACAAAGACATATGGTTGCAATATTTAAAAGGAAATTAAATAATTTTAAAAGGCCTATACTTTTTCCTCACATTATTGGTCAGAATCTAGTACAACATCAACTTGATATAATATAATATAATAGAATAAAGCCTCAATTTAAATATATTTTTTTACCTTTTTGTTTGTTATTATACATAGTAAAATATTATATAATAAAAAATTTTATGTATGCAATTCATTTAAGATGAAATAGTTACAGAAAAATAAAGAAAATAAGTTATTTAAAAGACTTCAAACATTATAAACTTATGCTTGGAAATAAATCATTTGCGGGGATGTTACGTACCCAAGTTTAAATGGTTTTGTATTCCCACCGCATAAGTTTATAATATTCTATTCCCATGACATGACAATGATATTATGGTACAAAAGTTCGTTCATCACGCGCTTTTCTTCCTGCCATTGTCAGTTGCTAGTGTGAGACAAACAAAGACATATAGTTGCTATATTTGAAAGGAAATTAAATAATTTTGAAAGGCCTATACTTTTTCCTCACATTATTGGTCAGAATCTAGTATAACATCAACCTCATATAATATAATATAATATAATATAGCCTCAATTTAAATATATATTTTTTTACCTTTTTGTTTGTTATTTTACATAGTAAAATATTATATAATAAAAAATTTTATGTATGCAATTCGTTTAAGATGAAATAGTTAAAGAAAAATAAAGAAAATAAGTTATTTAAAAGACTTCAAACATTATAAACTTATTCTTGGAAATAAATCATTTGTGGGGATGTTACGTACCCAAGTTTAAATAGTTTTGTATTCCCGCCACATATGTTTATAATATTCTATTCCCATGACATGACAATGAAATTATGATACAAAAATACTTAATTCTCCTACCCCAAAATTCGTTCATCACATGTTTTTTCTTCCTGCCATTGTCAGTTGCTAGTGTGAGAAAAACAAAGACATATAGTTGCTATATTTAAAAAGAAGTTAAATAATTTTGAAAAGCCTATACTTTTTCCTCACATTTTTTATCAGAATCTCGTATAACATCAACCCCATATAATATAATATAATATAATATAATATAATATAATATAATATAATATAATATAATATAGCCTCAATTTAAATATTTTTTTTTACCTTTTTGTTTGTTATTTTACATAGTAAGATATAATATAATAAATTTTTTTATGTATGCAATTCGTTTAAGATGAAATAGTTACAGAAAAATAAAGAAAATAAGTTATTTAAAAGACTTCAAACATTATAAACTTATTGTTGGAAATAAATCATTTGTGAGGATGTTACGTACCCAAGTTTAAATGGTTTTGTATTCCCACCGCATAAGTGTATAATATTCTATTCACATGACATGACAATGATATTATGGTACAAAAATTTGTTCATCACGCGCTTTTCTTCCTGCCATTGTCAATTGCTAGTTTGAGAAAAACAAAGACATATAGTTGCTATATTTAAAAGGAAATTAAATAATTTGTAAAGACCTATACTTTTTCCTCACATTATTGGTCAGAATCTAGTATAACATCAACCCCATATAATATAATATAATATAATATAATATAATATAATATAGCCTCAATTTAAATATATTTTTTTACCTTTTTTTTGTCATTTTACATAGTAAAATATTATATAATAAAAAAAATTATGTATACAATTCGTTTAAGATGAAATAGTTAAACAAAAATAAAGAAAATAAGTTATTTAAAAGACTTCAAACATTATAAACTTATTCTTGGAAATAAATCATTTGTGGGAATGTTACGTACCCAAGTTTAAATGGTTTTGTATTCCCACCGCATAAGTTTATAATATTCTATTCCCATGACATGACAATGATATTATGGTACAAAAATACTTAATTATCCTACCCCAAAATTCGTTCATCACACGCTTTCCTTCTTGCCATTGTCAGTTGCTAGTGTGAGAAAAACACACATGGCAAGTATGTCACGTCACTAAGTAATAAAGTATTGGTCTTAGGACCAACGTATCGTTCTCATGAGAATGGTATGATAAAAAATGCAATCAATAATTACAACTCTAGAGTCGAATCACGAAAAGGATTTGAAGTAATGGAAATTAAATAGGACAGAAATTGAAACGTAGAACAAAACAAGTTTGAATTGATTCAGTTATGGTTAAGGCGATTGGGACTTCAGTTTCACCACTAATATTTCTCTAATTCCACTTTCTTTGTTATTCAAGTTATTTTTGAAGGACAACCTGGATTCCTATTCTAATGCAAGTTTCTCTCGAGATCATGCGTATCTCCTATGAACGACTTGATTAATTAATCTCTTAAAATTAATCTAGTTCGCCTAGGGATTAGGTTTTATGAATCATTTGGTAGCGTGTGAGGCTAAGGGTTGCACCACCCTCTATTCTTATCTCTAAGAGATAGCTAAGTGATGATCAATTTCTCATACATTACCACTTATGTTTCTTTTCTCAAAGTTCATCTAAGTTTACCAACAATTTATCAATGGCCAGTTAACGAAAACCATTAAGCACCGAGAAATTAATTCACAAACAAACACAGTTGAATAACGTCAAAATTGGAATTAAAAGAAAATATTAGGGTTACACCATCATCCCAATCAAAAGGGGAATTAGTTCTTAATTCAAAAACTGAAATTATGAATAAACGATGAAAATATGGAGATATACATAGAAGATAAGGAAACCTTGGATTTGAATTGCGATTGAATTGATCTCCTTCCTCGGCGTTCTTGTGACTGCTTGTATGTTCTATCGCTCTCAACCCCAGTGACAACCAAAATAGTGAAAAGTATGAATGGATACATAATGGTTCGGAATTCCTTTAGCCCCCTTTCTCTGGTTAAGTTTTCATGCGTTTTGGGCCTCTTGAGGTCGTGTCTCACACGAAATACATAATGTCTCAGGCGAGAAACATTCACTGAATCTATTTTCTCGCTCTCTGTTGGCCACGTCTCGCGCGAGATGAGTAGGTGTCTCACGCAAGATGCCTTCCAAAATTGAAATTTTCGCTTTCTATTGTCTTTGTCTCGCATGAGATGAATTCACGTCTCGCAAGATGCCTTCTAGAACTTCGACATTGCTCTCTATTTGCTATGTCTCGAACGAGATGCTTCTCTGACTCTCATTTTGGCTCAATTTCTTTGAATTTTAGGCCCTGAAACACTTAACTACATATCAAACATATCAGTGTTAAAAAGCCAATTAAATCCAACCAATCATGCATCAAACTCACTAAGTCATAACGTATCCTAACTAAAAACTACAAAAAAAAGACAAAGATAACTCTTGTTGAAGAGTTATCAATTGCTTAGAGTATATTTACATATAGCGCACAAAATGTTGAGAAAAACACACAACAGATTGACCCCAAATGAGTTATTAGTGCAAAATATAAAGTACAAACAATAGAAAGAAAATTTGTAGAAACATAAAAGAGTGTACATAGAGATTAACGTAGTTCGACAAAATCGTGGCTATGTCCACTAAGAGGGACCTATTTTACCATGAGAGAAATAATTAAACTATGTAAGAATATTGATAGTTTGAACCTAAACCCAACCTATATCCTTGTACACCCTCTCTCATAAATTGAAATAATCTCTCTATCACTTGCTAATAACCATAGCACACCACAATGTTATTTGTGTGTATGTCCTTGATCATTAGCCTTGATCTTATTTATATCCACTCATTCCTTGGCCTCCAAGAAAACTTGCTCCCCAAGCTAACTTTCTCACCAAGTAATAGCTAATTAAATAAAATCAATAATTTCCTAATTAAGAAATTAAGAAATTTTTTACATGAGTTAAAAATACCAACAAATCTTCTTCGTCTGCCACTTAGGAAATTCATCACGACTCCATCTTAATTAACACCAAAGTCAAGATTATCAACCTTCATGAAGAATCACCATGAAGTCCCTACCCTTGCTTGTTAATGTCACAAACAAGTAACATTTGGCCATATACATGTACCGGCTACACAAAATCCAAATCAGTAACAGTCCTTTATTTCATTTGATTTAAAATGTCTTAGCCAATGAGCATGTGTAGTTGCACCAGTTGGATTTAATTATGGCCCAATTTCAGAGATCAACCTTGAACCAATCTCTTTAACAAGAAGACTTTTTTTCACACATTCGTATGCAACCCGAAAGCATACATGGGCTTCTACACTGCTTGTACCCATCAGACAATATATACCATTACTTGTTAGACTTGGCAACCAATACCCAAGAGGGGGTGAATTAGGTATTTGAGAAATTATTCCAATTTTGACAAATATTGCATTTTCATGTAATTAAAGTTATTATGCAGCGGAATATATCAATTAAGGATATAATTATAAGCTTACTCAATTATGTATGTTGATTGAACAATAAGATCAATAGAGCATCTTATAAACAATTATCAACAAATGTATAATATTGCAATTCTCAAATATGCAAGAAAATAATATAAGTTTGCAATAAATAAAATGATAGAGTTAGAAAGATTGTAAACAATGATTTATCCTGGTTCGACCACCCTTGTGGTCTACATCAAGTCTCCAAGCAGGTTGCTCAAGATTTTTTCCATTACCACCAAGCTTCTAACTTCTTGAAAAACCTTAACATCCAAGAGCACTCCTTACACTTATGATCCCCCACCTTTACATCCAAGAGTAATTATTTAGTCATGTGTATGAGCTTTCGTAGGGACAGTGTCCTTGGATGTAGTCACGACCAAAGTTGGGTTGTGACAGGAAGGATCACCACATCTACCACCTTTTATTAAATCAACGGTGAAGAATTACAAATATTTGGGTACTAACGTCAAATGATGTCATGTGGAATAGTTGTCATTGCATAAAGTCTTGTCTGAAAGACACGCATAGGGAAAAGGAATCGACAATAACTGACGCGGGTACAAGGCATGCATCTCGAGAAGGGATAAAAACCCCTTTTTAATATCATGGGTCCCACATGTACTCAACATCCTCCTAAATGAGAAAGATCTCAGATGACAAGATAACATCTCGAACCCGAGGCTAGTAACAGTAGCTTTGCCCTATCATGGAAAGCTCAACCTAAAGTGCATTTTAGCCCAAACTTTAGGGGCTGGTAGACTGGGCCAAGAATTAGCCCATAACACTACCCACGAGTCAAAGGCCTAAACCGAGAACCCAACTTGAGAAAGGTCAGATGCAACAACTTCTAACTTATCATAACTGTTGTAACACCCCTAGCTAATTGCGTATGCTCGAGTCGTACGCAATGTTCACTAGGTTGTTTTCACTTGGTGGGAATACTTATAGTCCTTGATTACTTTTCAAAAGTACTAGTTTAAGGAAAATATGGACCATTTTAAAACTTTTCTAGCTTGGTATTTATTCATAAAGTATGAGCCGCGTGTGAATAAGATATATGATACAAGCGATAGAGTCTGGGCTTACAACTGTTAAGCATTCATAATATAAGCATTTATATAAGCAAGTACATGGTCCATCACAGAAAATTACAACAAAGCACGGAATACAGTAATAATTACATATACATGTCATATTCATTAAAATACATAACAAAATGTCCGTCTCATGTGCAACACTAGCTCGTCTTCGTGGCCTTGGAGTTCCGTTCTATAGCTCCTGGCAACTCGTACTTCGTCCTTTACTGCTCCTCGTAGCCCTCGTCTGCTCCTGGAAGCATAAGCGAGTGGGGGTGAGAACGTTTCGTCCTCAGTGGGTTACCCTAGCATAGGGATACTTCTTTAACTCACTTATGAACCAGGCCGCTCAGGAGATCTCTATGTGTTCACGTATACTAACTTCCTACTGATTATTGTATGTTGCCTAGATCCTGAGCAGCTTTATCTACTTTACTAGGTGACAGGGGGTGTAATCTTTCTTATATAGGTTATCATGCTTCTTATCTTAACTTTCGTACTTCGTAGCGCGTATACATATTCTGTCTTGAGTGTTCTCTTGACGGTACTCATAGCATATACATACTTTCGTATACATACATTCATTCATCACATAGCTTATGCATGGGGGAATATGGGGTTCTCTTACGCTTCCGGCTAACTGATGAGTCAGGGTAGCATCCTTCTTGTTACCTTCAGTCTTTTTCATCTTGAGTCCTTCCACCCTTATAACTGTGGTTGTCTAGTTACAACCTGCTTCTAACTCCCATATTGACGACGACCAGGCAGCGCTCTAACCTGGGTGGTTGCGAACCACCAATGCAACTAGGGTCATTATCGCACGTCAATCGAGATAACCATCCACCTAGTGGGACGGCGAGGGGTGCTCCTCCTATTTTTCCTGAGTCCGGCAGCGTAACCGCAGTGTGCACAACCGGAACTGAAAGCTTATGAAAACTGAAGAATTTTGAGGATGGATTTGCAGATAGTGAAGCCTCGGTGGATTGGCTATTTATAGCCAAAATTTTGGCCTTAAAAAGAAAAAGAAAAAAAGAAAAATAAAAAGAATAAGGTGGCATTAAATGCATCAAATGCATTTAGTCTTTGCTGGATTACCTGCTTCAAATGCATTCAATTTTGCATTCAATTTTCCTTCCCCAGACCATTGACCACGCGGGTTAATAGGCTAAAGTTTGGTTTTGAAATTTTTTGATCATGTTTGATCGCGTTTGCTCGTCTACGGATATCCTAAAAATATTCCAAGCACATAGTCGTGATCTACTAATTTTCCTGATCATAGTGGTATGTCAGGTTAAGATATTCGTAAATATTTCTCCGTGAAAGTATATTTTACGGATACCTTTGGGACCTGACGGAATTCTCGATTTGGCCAAAAATTGGCACGGACCTTGCGGCATCCCGCAAGACCATGAAACAATTATTTCGACTGGCGTTTGAAAGAGATAAGTCTTGTAAATAATTTTCCCATTCCAAATAATCGTCCTTAATGTACTTTTAATTAAGTAAAATTAGGATTTAAGCGAAATCTTCATAAGGGGAAAATTCAGGATGTTACAACTGCCAACATGGGGAATACGTCAGATGGCACGCGATCCATATCCCTACACACCCATAATGTGAGCACCACTTTTGGAGATAGCCACTGAGGGAAACACACCTCGCTACATCTTTGCAAAGCTTAGACATGACGTAAGAGGCCACTCAGCCAAAAATCAAATATGTGCATATAAGACAAGGAGTCGAGCCAAGGAAAAGGTACACTACATTTCACCCTCTAAAACTCACCTAAAATGGTTACTAACTTATCCATCGAAGTCTCTTGCAAGCCTGCTTTTCAAGGTATTCCCAGTGACGACTAAAACCACTCAATACCACTGGTGGAGACCTCTCCTCGGGACACATCACCACTCTGAGCAGGTCAAAACAACTAGTATTTGACCATCATTATAATTATTGTTAGGTTCTTCCTTTAGTACCCAAGTTTTTATGAAAGTACTGATACCTTCTTGTATTTGAATGATTGTGATATCTCCTTTTATTTTTCACCCCATACTCAAATTCATGGGTTTATGTCTACTCTATACTCGCCCTGCTCTAACACTTTTTATTAGTTTTTCTTCTTCTTTTTTCTTAATCATTGAACTAATCACCAAGATCTTTTTAAAAAATTACACTTTTACGTACAAACTAATAAAAAATCTATATTGTATATATATGTGTATATATATTGTAAATATTTGAGTATATATTTTTGTTTAACTCATTATAAATTTAATATATATTTGGGTGAGTTTGGAGTGTGTAACAGGGTGGGTACCCCACCTAGACCCACCATAGACCTGAAACAATCCAAACGAGTGTTTTCAAACTTGCTTCAAAACTTAATCAACCGTTAGATTACCCGATTAGAATAAGGCAGGTCAAGGCGGGATGAGGTAGGATAAGGTGAATTGTTATCCTTATTTTTATCTATCCTATGACTCGAACTCGAGTCCTTTCGTTTCACCAGGTGAGGTGCAAGAGCAACCATTAGACCGTGAGTTCAACTGCTAATGACTCAACTTAATAGAGAGACTGCCTTGACCTACATTTAAGAAAATGAGATTATTAAGGATCAAATTGGTCGTGATTTGCTGAGAGGTAATAACTTAAGTAACATTTTTCTTAGTCTTGTAACAAGAAATAAGTTCAGCGAACTGTGTTCAACTTCTTTGGAGGATATATATATATATATATATATATATAAAAAAAAAGAGAAGACTAAAAGTCATAGATATTAGCGGTTTTTCAAACACATTATATAAATATATATATATATATATATATATATATATATATATATAATACATCTCAAGAATCCCTAGGGGCGTGTGATTCACAAAATGTTCTCACATTCTCGGGAATGCGACACACACACACATATATAAATATAAAAGGGAAGACTAAAAGTCGTAGATATTAGGGGTTCTTTAAATCAGTCACAGCCGAACAGTTGGTTACATTGACCTCATACTTTTGGACTCCTTTCTCACATCATACACGCCTAGGTCTACTTTCTTTCCCCGTAAGTTTCAACCCTGGACGCAGAGAAAAGAAATGGGTTGGGATGCTCTCCTTACAATATTAACAAAGTCACTCATCGTCGTTGCCTGGTAACCCCAATTCCCTGTTTTTTCCACTTTCAGTTCTTCTTTGAAAACTCACTGGCTACACTTCACTTGCTATGTCTAAACGCTCGTTTAGCCACAAAATTTTTCACACGTTAATAGTGTTTCCCCTTTTTTCTGACATGCAGGCCTCCATTTAGTTTGCTTTGCCCATTGTAAGTAGATTGAAGGCCAGAACTGCTGGCTCTCTTATTTCTTCAATTCAAAAATATGTATTTTAGAATTCAGAAAAAAAAATACGTGTCTGCGAGATAATTATGAACTAGGTCTGTAAAATTTTGGGGGTTTTTTGGGCTGTAGGTACGCTTCTATTCGGGCAATGGAGAGTGAATCCGGCTCCAGAAATCGGCGATGCCTTGCTTTCTGGGTTCTCTTTTCCATTTTTATGATCATGGAATGGGATCTAGCTGTGCTATTGAAATGGCAAATATGGTAATTGAGTTTGGTTTAATTTTATAGTTTAATTATATGACAATATAGAAATTCATTATTACGTAGCAATTAAAGTTTTAACTTTAATGTGCTGTGAGTAAAAATTTTACAATATCATATAATCATATAATGTTTCGACATGCATCAAAATTAAATTCATTTGATTTTGAGTAAACACCCATCTGTCCTCCTAAATACTGTCTAAGTTTGCCAAAAATGGTGCAATGTCAATTTTTTGACGTCTAATGGTTCATCATGTCATTTTTTTGACAAAAGATTGGTAATGTTGGAAAATGATACTGAAGACCATTTCAATATATATATATATATATATATATATATATATATATATTCTTTCTAGAAGACAAAGTTAATGACACTTAAGATGTGCCAAAATAAATGTCTACTATTTGACTTTTGGTTAGCAATATTTTTCATTTTCTCTCTACCATTCCGATTAAGGTGTGCCTGTCAACTGACTGGACTGGTTACAGTTAATGATGTTGCGATCATTTTAATTCCAAATATAATTATGAATACTAGCATCTTTTGCAAGTAAACCATCAAATTAGTCCTTGAAGTTGGTAACCGACTTCAATTTCGTCTTTAATGTTTGGAAACCCTTCTCGAGGTCTTTGAGGTTTCCAAAAGTTTTTCTAAGCTAGTCGCTGGG
Organism: Nissolia schottii; assembly: GCA_003254905.1. Classification (NCBI taxonomy): domain Eukaryota; kingdom Viridiplantae; phylum Streptophyta; class Magnoliopsida; order Fabales; family Fabaceae; genus Nissolia; species Nissolia schottii. Next base: position 3,423 of record QANU01094493.1, on the reverse strand, counting down.
AGAAACTAACTTGATTGATATTGAGGGATTAACTTAATTGACTTATATCTACTTCACCTCGGGAGGAGTTTCCAAATGTTAGGGATGAATTTGAAGTTGGTTGCCAACTTCAAGGACTAATTTGATGGTTTACTTCATCTTTATCCATTACTTGTGATTACAGTCATAGGTAGCTTCTTAATAGTTGTGAGTTTGACTTGGTCAATGAAATGACGCCATTCTGGTATGGTAGTGTATAAATAACTATTTTAAGGTGTAAATTTTTTGCTGAGGTTCTAGATGGTCTATCGTAAATGTTAATGAACTGATTACTAGAACCTTGTTGTTTCCAGGCTTCAGTTGCTAATCCTTTAACAGAATTCCATAATGTATGAATTTCTTTTCAGATGGTACTGACATTGAATGATTGAGAATGACATGCTGGTGGTTTACTTTGTCGTAGCTTTTGAATTTTGAGCATTTTATGATCTATTTCTCTGTTAATCTCTTCTAACTGGGAATAAAGTTTTGGGAGTCAGATTGAGTATGTGTGTTGCAAGAAAACAATGTTAAAAGGAAATCAAATAGATTATGGCTCAAAGCTGGCGGGGCTAGGGGAAAAAAAAACCAGTCTTCTAAAATTGGAAGTTCATTTAGTTCGTCCTCTCCAACTATCATTAATGTCTACTACTTTTGCCTCTGTTTGAATACCTTCATGTTTTAGTTTTGCACAACCATTTCTCCTCAGCATTTTTTCTGGGGTGTGTTTTCCTCAGTTTTAGCTTTGGTTGTTGTTACAGTTTCTCATGGTGGCCTCATGCAAAAGGCATGGCAACTATCATTTTGTTGATACCTTATTTTGGTGGCGCACCATACATCTATAATTACTTAATCAAGTTCTACTGTACTTGGAACATATATACAAGGATTTTGTGCATCTTCTGTCAGAAGGACACACATTTATTGGATGAGGATAGCAAACTTGTTGGTAACTCCGACCAGGTGATTATTACAAGTGAAATACAAGAGAAGAAACTCGAAGAAATGTTTCAGGTATTGCTTTAAATTTTTTTGCCTCGGTTTTCACATTCACTATTGTATCAAAATAATGGCAACCCTTTTGGTTAAGCATTTGGAAGCTTGATAGAGAGGGTTAAGGTTTTAGCTTACTTGTTCACTGTAGTTGATTTCTCAATTTCTCTGTTTGCTCCAAATAAAGGATCTTGTGCATCTTCTGTCAGAAGGACACACATTTATTGGATGAGGATAGCAAACTTGTTGGTAACTCCGACCAGGCGATTATTACAAGTGAAATACAAGAGAAGAAACTCGAAGAAGTGTTTCAGGTATTGCTTTAAATTTTTTTGCCTCAGTTTTCACATTCACTATTGTATCAAAATAATGGCAACCCATTTGGTTAAGCATTTGGAAGCTTGATAGAGAGGGTTAAGGTTTTAGCTTACTTGTTCACTGTAGTTGATTTCTCAATTTCTCTGTTTGCTCCAAATAAGCATCCGGCATGCTAAATGTTACAAAATATGTGAGCTTTCACTTGCAATTTATTGCAGATTTGTGTAGACGTAACATGGTAGCTGCCGCCTACTAGGAGGCGGCTGCTTCCTACTTGTTGGGATTATGATGAAGTTATAGGGAAGGAGAAAAGGAAAGAATGAAGACTAAGAATAATCCCTATTTATAATAATGCTAAACTCTTATTCCTAATTAACTAAGGAAATTATCCATGAAATAAAAGAACATAAAAACTAATGCTGAGAGAACCTAAAACCAATCTGTGATATTCTAAGGTATAGATAGAATACTGAGGTATTTTCTTAATTTCTCACGCCACTAATTCGAAGTCTGATTTTCGTTTACTGTCATTCTGTTTTGTCATTGTCATGGATATCAATGTGCACTTCTTTCTTAAAAATTATTTGCATCAGGTGAGATGTGTTCCTGCTGGTTGTGACTCGAACAAAAGCAAATATACAAGGCCAACTGGTAAAATCCAAGTTCAGAAGGAATGGAGTTGTGCTTTGTGTCAGATTAGTACTACCAGTGAATGTTGCTTAGGGGCACATCTTCAAGGGAAGAAACACAAGGCTGTGGAAAATGAATTAAGAGTTGCGATACACAAGGCTGTGGAAAATGAATTAAGAGTTCAGCTACACAAGGCTGTGGAGGCTGTGGAAAATGAATTAAGAGTTCAGCTACGTGCAACGAATAACACAAACCTTTTATCCTCTACACAGAAAAGAATCCAAGGAATTGTTCTACTACAGAATCTCAACCAAATTGCAAACATTCTGAGTCCTGTCTCCAGGTCCGTAAGGTGGTGCAAATGGAAAAAGCCAAAGTTTGGATGGATGAAATTAAACACCGATGGTTCCATACATAAAGAAGGTGCTAGTTTTGGCGGACTGCTTCGTGATCACAGAGGCGAACCGATATGTGCTTTTGTCTCTAAAGCTCCCCTAGGAGATGTTTTCTTGGTTGAGCTTTGGGCCATTTGGAGAGGCCTTGTTCTTTCCTTGGGTCTTGGGATTAAAGCAATATGGGTGGAGTCTGATTCCTTGAGTGTTGTGAAGACCATCAACAGAGAACAACCTTGTTGTCCAAAAGCTGATAGCTGTGTGAAACAGATCTGGAAACTCTTGCGTAAGTTTCATAAATGTCGTATTTCTCACTCGTGGCGCGAAACTAATAGAGCGGCGGATCATCTTGCAAGGATGGTAAAGACAGTTCCTTGGGGAAATGATGTGGTACTGTGGCCAGTTGATTTTCCCAATAGCCTCTGCAATATAATTAATGATGATGCCGAAGGAAAGAAATATCTTAGGCGGTGATGATTACAAAAAATTACACTTTTACGTACAAACTAATAAAAAATCTATATTGTATATATATGTGTGTGTGTATATATATATATATATATATTGTAAATATTTGAGTATATATTTTTGTTTAACTCATTATAAATTTAATATATATTTGGGTGAGTTTGGAGTGTGTAACAGGGTGGGTACCCCATACCTAGACCCACCATAGACCTGAAACAATCCAAACGAGTGTTTTCAAACCTGCTTCAAAACTTAATCAACCGTTAAATTACCCGACTAGAATAAGGCAGGTCAAGGTGGGATGAGGTAGGACAAGGTGAATTGTCATCCTTATTTTTATCTATCCTATGACTTGAACTCGAGTCTTTTCGTTTCATTGGGTGAGGTGCAAGAGTAACCATTAGACCGTGAGTTTAACTGCTAATAACTCAACTTAATAGAGAGACTACCTTGACCTACATTTAAGAAAATGAGATTATTAAGGATCAAATTGGTCTTGATTTGTTGAGAGGTAATAACTTAAGTGACATTTTTCTTAGTCTTGTAACAAGAAATAAGTTCAGCGAACTGTGTTCAACTTCTTTGGAGGATATATATATATATA
>QANU01094355.1:0-44187 GCA_003254905.1 Nissolia schottii | reverse complement strand
TGGTGGTGAGGGAAGTTTGGAGTGAAGTCCCACAAGCCTTGTTGTTTCCAAAGCTTGAGCTTCTCCTTTCTCCAAGATGAAGAACTTTGAGCAAGGTGGAGGGTGAAGAGGTTGTTCCTCTTGATTTTGGAAGGAAGAAAATGAAACCAAGATGAGGAGACTTGAGGGCTGTGTCTCGGTTTGTGGAAGGTGGAAGGAGATGGCAAAAGTGCTTGATCTCTTGGAGACTTGGTGGTGTTCTTTGAGGTTTGGCTTAGAGTGTTTTTATGGAAGATGTGAGAAATGGGATTTTGCTTAGAGTTTTAGGGAAAGAAGTCTCGGTTTTGAGGGGCTGATGGTGAGGGAAATTAATTGAATTTTGGGATTTAATAAATTAGATGAATAGTAGAAGGCATGGACATAGGTATGGCTAGTGACGGGACTTGGTTTAGTGTGTAAGACAAGTAAGGTGATGGTAAGTTTGGAAGCACAATTTAAGGGATTATCTTTGGATAAAATCCCAGCTCTAAACCGTGTAGCCCTTCAGTTCCAGCTGCTGAAATTTCACTTCCTTCCCGGTTCCGGTTCGCTCGTGTTTTATCGCTCGCAGTATCGGTGCGTCGCGCACGGTCGTCCGAAAAATATTCCGTTTATACCGTCGCGATCCTCTAATTTCCCCCTACCTAAGGGTATTAATATTTAAAGGTGTTTGTGAATTTTTCTCTGGGGAATTATTATTTTATTGGTGTAATTTACAGGTACTTTCGGTATCCGGAAAAATTCCCGATTGGTCCGGAAATCATTTTAAGTCTCCGAAAAATTCGACAGTCACGAAACCTCAATTTTGACTGCTATTCTTATGAGTTAAAGGTGATTCTTATGAATTAAAAATAATAATTTAATCTTCTCACCTCCCTAATTAACCCATAATTATTTATTACTCTAATTATCCGTACAGTGGAAAAGCGGGATGTTACACTCTAAGCACAGTGGTTCTGCCGGTCACTGAGCATTTCATGGGAGAATTGAACGAAGGGCTCTCTGACTTCCAATCAAAATGTCAGAGATCCTTACCATATTGAGAAGGTGGACGTCATGGCGCTAGGATACTCTAGTGAAACAGCGGAATTATGATTTCTACTTGTGTATCTTAACGATTATATGTATGCATTTTGTATAGGCTAAATGGATTAGCTATGCTATTAGCCCTTGTCAACTTATGTGTAGTAAATGTATATGTATGTATGTATGTAACATAACTAAGTGTGTAACTGCTCTTGGACCAATGTGACTGAATGTATAATATGCCCTCTATGGTTGCTTTGATTTCTTATGTGTGGAGACGCTAAACGCCTAAGTCTTGTAGACTCTATCGCTTGCATATATATATATATATATGTATCTTTCTTCTTACTCGTGGCTCATATTTTATGTTTTACTAAATAAGCAAATAGTTTTAAATTTGTTAAAGGATATTTTTGAAAGCAATATAGGACTAAAAGTATTCCAATTGAGAAAGTGACAAACTAGTGAGCATTGTTTATGACTTAAGCGTAAACAGTTAGCTAGGGTGTTATGCATAAAACCTTAGAATAGGTTTAGACCTCATAAGAGATTAGATGGGCCAATCTAAATTAAGAAGGTTGTTTGACCTCGAGAGAAGCTAGTAACCATTAACCCGATCATTAATTATTGATAACTTCATAATTGGGTGGAAGTCAAGTATTCTAACGCTTCTTCTTATCTTAATTCTTAAACTAATTTAATTGGGTTTTTCTTTTGTTTTCTTTAATTGTTTTATTCCTCAAAAATTACCAACCTGAGTTCCTAATGTTGTAAAATAACGTAATTACCTAATTTTTGTGGGTACGATAATTGAAGTCTTAAAAAACTCATTATTACTTGCTGTGATTAATGCATTTGTTAGCATTAACGCATCAATGTGACATTAGTATATTAGGGTGTGATAATAGCCATTCCTAAAATTTTATAATGAAACTATAATTTATATACATAATTTTTAAAATTTTATTTTAAAAATTCAAATCTCAAAATTTGAACTTAAATTTTTTTTTAAAATAACTCTAAATAATGATGTAAGTTAGGGAATTAATTTTTTAAAATAAAAATCAAAACTTGCTAGGTTTAAAGTTTAAAATAAAACAACAAGTGGATTTAGTGTTTTTTATGAACCACACTCTATGCCCACTCTGGCAAGGCTNGGGTTTGGGTCATGGGTCTGGGTTGAGTGTTTGGGTTATGCCACGTGGCGCGCCGCGTCAGTGCCGCGTCAGCGCAGTCAACCCTCACTCCACCCCAATGACTAAAACCTAATTTTTCAATTTTGTAGGGACTAAAACTTTTATGCAGAGACTACAACCAAATTTTCAAATTTTATAGGGATCAAAAATATAATTAACCCAAGATTTTTAAAAGTGAAAATTTTATTTTAAAGATAAAATGAAATCTATTTCTATTTAAAAAATCTAACGTCACTTTTGATCTTTTCTCGTTTGACATATTATCCCATTTTCCATTATTTCTCTCCTGCACATTAGGTCATTTTCCTCTCTAAACCCCAAAATGGCACAGAATGCCGCCACCGCCGGCCTCCGCCACATCCGCCACCTCTGCACAGCTGCCAACACTTCCAGCGCTGCCGCCACTGCCTCAATCTCGAGCGTGAAATCGCAACTCCGGAGAGAGTTCGACCCGGACAAGGCCCTGGAGATCTACTCCTCCCTCTCGAAACACTACTCCTCCCCCCTCACCTCCCGCTACGCCCTCGACCTCACCGTCCGCCGCCTCGCCAAGTCCCACCGCCACTCCGAAATCGTCGACCTCATCGAGTCCCAGAAGGCCGACCCCAACGTCGCCCAGGAGCCCTTCCTCTCCACCCTCATCCGCTCCTACGGCATCGCCCGCATGTTCGACCGCGCCCTCGAAACCTACCGCCAAATGGACAGCCTCCGCTCCCCTCGAACCTCCCTCTCCTTCAACGCCCTCTTGTCCGCCTGCAACAGCTGCGGCCTCTTCGACAGGGTCCCCCAGCTGTTCGACGAAATGCCCAAGCAATACGGCGTCGTTCCGGACAAGGTCTCGTACGGGATCCTCGCCAAGTCTTTCTGCAGTGTGGGTGACACCGAGAAGGCTCTCGGGCTGTTGAAGGACGCGGAGGACAAGGGCGTGGAGATAACGGCGGTTACTTACACCACGATCTTGGATGCCCTGTACAGGAAGGGGAAGAGCGACGAGGCCGAGAGGCTGTGGCTGCTGATGGAGGAGAAGGGCTGCGTTGATCTCACTGCTTTTAACGTGAAGCTTAAGTTCGTGCCCGACGGCGCCCCGGAGAATGTGAAGGCCGTGATTGACGAAATGGCCGAGGCGGGGTTCGTGCCCGATGCCACGAGCTACAATTACCTGATGACTAGTTATTTCAAGTGCGGGATGGCGGAGGAAGCGAAGGGGGTTTATGCTGGGTTACACGAGAAGGGGTGTCGTCCCAACGCCGCGACGTTTAGGATCTCGGTGTATTACTTGTGTAGGAGTGGCGATTTTGAGGGTGGGTACAGGGCTTTTCAGCAGAGCGTGAAGGCGCACAAGATCCCGGATTTTAACACGATGAAGAGTTTGGTGGAAGGGTTGGCGATGAAGGGAATGAAGGAGGAGGCGAGAGAGTTGATCCGGACGGTTAAGAGGAGGTTCCCTCGTAATGTGTTGAACGCGTGGGATAAGGTCGAGAAAAATCTCAACTTGGCTTCTGCAGATGGTGCTGGCGATGGTGAACCTGAAGCGGCTTCGGCACCATAGGTTGCTGTTGGGGGCGTTGGTTGTATTTTTGTTACATGATCTGGTTGCAGAAACCAGTCTTAAGGGATTACAAGGAGCTTAATCTTAATTTCATAGCCTCAAACAGGATGAATTCCTCCCGGTCCGCCATATAATTTTTAGATACAAATTCTATCATTTATAATTTTCTAGTATTCAGTTTTGGTCTTGGTTTTGTTCTTCCCAGTGTTGTCAATCATGCGGAATAGCGGAAATAGTGGATTGCTAAAAGTCCGCCATGAAAATATAGCGGATAGTGTTGCGCCTTTAAAATCAAAAGCATAGCATGAAAGATAAAAAGATAAAATTCAAAATGTCAAGAGCTCAAGGCTCTAATGTCATACAATCTGGACAACAAAATATAGTAAATTATCAGAATCCTAAAAGAGCTCAAGGCCTAATCAAATATCAAAAGCGTAGCATAATCAAAGCCTACAAGATTAAAATATATAGTAAATGGAGTCTGGACTCCGAAAAGCAACATAGGCATGCAAAATATAGTAAATGAAGTCCCAAACATCAATATTCTCCATTGAAGCATATCCGTTGTCCTCTTCTCCATCTGACACCTAATCATCATCATCATCTGTGTTCTCAAGATCTACAAATTCTTGTTCTTCAGCCATTGAGGTTTTCCCCATCATCTCAGATGCTCTACAGCTTCACTAACACTTGAAGGTTCAGGTTCAAATTCCTTTCTCTTCCTAGATTGCCGCCTAGTATATGTTCTAGGCTCTCCAACCCCCGATGCCTTATACACAGTTTCCCAGTTCAGATCATCATCATCTTCAAAAACCAATTTATTGCTAGCATCATCATCTTGACCATCTCTCCAACCAAACCACTCGTTACATACATCAATATCATTGAGTGCAATTGGGTCAATAACATCCCTAGCATTATATCTCTTCTCGAGAGCTTTGGTTATATTTAGCGTAAACCAAGTTGTGTAATTTTTGATGCTCAAGCCTATTTCTCTTCTTAGTATGAATCTGAAACATAATATATAATCTAAGTGTCAACGGTTGTTGTTATTAATTTAAGTAAGTGAGTAACAATCAACAAAGTATGTTTATTACTTGCTCGAACCCGCTCCAATTACTTTCACATCCAGACGCATTGCATGTCAAGCTCAAAATCTTGATGGCTAGCTTTTGTAGATTCGGTGTAGAACTTCCATTTGTTCGCCGCCAATAGCATATCCAAAGAAGGATATGTAAGAAAAAAAATAACTAAATTTAAAATTAAGAGAAATTCGAAGAATATAAGTTGTATTATTCTTAGCAGGTGAGATGATTTTCCTTTGTTCTATTGCAAACTCATGTCCAAAAAGATCCGCAAACAATCTTATAAAGTGGTGGCTCAGCTAATATCTTTCTTACCACCTCTACACTTGGCGTCAACTTCTTAATACAATCTAACAACCCACTTGACAGCTCGAAACAAAACTCTATTTCTGGAAGCGGCTTGGTATTGCTTAAGTAAGGTCCCGAATTCGAGACCTTATGCACGCAGTTATTCTCGCTGGGAGACTCACCCGCCATAGCCAGATGCGCGACCCGGGTCGACCCAGATTAGTCAAGGCTGAGTCTTGGATACTGGACAGGCAACCTAAAAAAAAACAAAGAACTCTGGGTTCAAAAAATGACCGGCCGCATGCAATGGGCGATGGAGTTGGTTTTCCCATCTACTATCAATGATTGCTAACACATCTTTGTATTTGCTTTCATTATTGTCAAAGGACTTCTGAATGCTTCTTTTGCCGTGTCCATTGCCTCATAAATGTAGTTCATAGCCCCTTTTTTCCTCACTATCAGTAAGTCAAAGGACTTTAACAAGAGGAGCCATAACCTTTAAAGTATACTTCTCTAGATTCCAAAACTTTGTCATTAGAACAATTTTTTGTTGCTTTATTCCCCTCCCTTCCTTGCACAACTTGTTTTCAATCCACTCTTTGGAGGTAAAAGTTTTCCTAAGGTTACCTTTCTTGTGACCGAGTCTTTCCAATGAAAGAAAAGAAGAAGCAAAGCGGGTGACCCCATGTTTGACCAATTCCCCGTAGTTTGTGTATTTTCTCAATAAACTCAAGGTACTTGAACGGCTATAAATGAAGCTAACAAGAAAAATTGCACTTTGAATGGTCTTCTTCACCGAAGCAATCTTACCAATATATTCAAAATCCAAGTAGTCGGTACCAAGTGTCCAATAGAGATGCGATCTTCTTTCTTCCAACATCTTACCTGTTAGGACGTAGTTGCTTCCGTTGTCTGTTATTACTTGAACTATGGTCTCCTCCACAAGAGAATCAAGTAGCTCAAATAACTTTTGGCTTGTCTTCACAAAGTAAGAGCCATCGATAGACTTCACAAACATGGTCCCAGCTGGAGAGTTCACCAGGAAATTGATGATACAACTTTGCTTTCGATATGTCCAAGCATCGGACATAATAGAGCATTCATATCTAGCCCAACTACCTTTGTGAGTTGTGATCCCTAATTGAGTTTTTGGTGAATTTCAACTCCTTCTTGAGCAATGGGACTCTTATCTCATGATAAGTTGGCAAATTAGGACCAAAGCTTCCAAGAGCAGCCAACATGTCTTGGAAACTATTCAATTTGATACAATTGAAGAAAAGACTTGGAATCACCACCTAGCAATGTATTGATGAACTCTAGAAACAACTTCCTTGTCGCGTACCTCTTTGATATTCATTTGCCTCAACCTCTCCTTTTTGGACTTTATAATTGCAATTTTAGGTTTTATAACTATTCACGAGTAATTCGTATAAGGAACGAAGTTACCTGAACACGAGTAGAGGGTGAGGAACACGAGTAGGTTGTAGCCGTCGGCCACAGTTACAAAGGAGGAAGGACAGCAAGAACTAAGAAGGACGCGACCTAGTCACACAAGTTTGACAGGGCGCCAAAGAGAATCCCAAATCCCTCATGCATAAGATATATGATGTATGTAAGTAAGTAAGTATATGCTATGAGTTACCATCAAGAGAACTCTCTAGACGTCCTAGATGGAAGTTATGAACGATACGAGTATGTGATCAAAGATCACATCACTCAAGCGAATAAAGTTAATAAGCGTGAATTGTAACATCTCGGATTTTTTCCCTTAAGGAAAATTGGTTAAATAATTACGGGAACCGGTCAATACGCGAGGAGGATAAAAATGCTGCGTGTGACCCGTAAAACCCGACTAAGACTGGGCTTCGGGACCCCGTAAATTTTTTCCCGAGCCATTGGACAAATTTCGGTTCCACCGGGAATTTTTTCGGATACTGACAGTGCCCGCAGAATTTTCGGAGGAGAAAATAAATCCCCGGATACCTTAACCAGCCTCAAGCTACTAATCGAGAAAATTAGTAGATCACGACGGTGCGTCCGAAATATTTTTCAGACGACCATACACGACACGCGGGGATTGCAAACGATCAAACCCGATCGAACACGGGCAAATTTTAGACAATTCTCCCCGTCAACCATGGGGATTTGGGAGCCCATACCCCCACCAACCACTCCTCTTACACCTCTCAATCCACCATACCCCTTCCTTCACTTTCACACTCCATCTATTCCCCAAATTCTCATGATTCCCTTCAGCCCCGAGTCACCCTTTGCAGCCCCAATGTTCCACTTCTCCCCATCCTCTTCTTTTTATTTCTTGCTAAGGGAAGACCAAGGGAGCCAAGCCATCACCATAGGCCACCATTCTATCCCACCACCCTCCTCACAAAGCATAAAAAATCACTCATTCCCATTCCCCCTGGAAGCCATACAAACCACAATCCATCCTCATCAAGTTTCTTATTTCAGTGCAAGGGAAGAACAGAGCTTGGAACCCCAAGCATTTCCTCTTCAACACCCAACCATTTTCCAAGGTGGGGGAAACACTCTAAATCACCTTTGGGTGATTTGTGTAAGTTGTTTGTGTTATTTGGTGAAGTAAAATGGGGTTAGGGTAAGGGGAAAAGCTCAGAAAACCACCAGGACCTAATACAGGTTTGTGGTCATTTGAATGAATTCTTGCAGGGTCATTCGAATGAACCACAAATGCTTTGAAAATAAGTCTTTTAAAATGCAGGTAATTCGAATGACCATCCCAGTGTCATTCGAATGAGTCGTGGAAAAATAACATCTTATGATTCCAGAGGAGAGCCATTCGAATGCCTTGGAAAAGGACATTCGAATGAATCCCCCATTTAAAAGAATACGAAAGGAAATCGGCAGAATCATTCAAATGATCCCACATAGGTCATTTGAATGACTCACCCCTTTATACCATCCCCAGGGCCAGAACTCAGGTCCATTCGAATGACCTAAAGTAGTCAATCAAATGACCTGTAGCTTTGGCCTTCAGCAGCATGTTTTTATTATGCTTACGTGTGTGCCTTGCATGTCACGAGTTTGGTTTATGCTAGCATGCATCATGAGGACGTGGTTGTCACTAGGTTGGTAGGACAATCCTAGATCACTAGAAACACTTCACCTAAATCTAACCAAAGATCATAATTGAACCCTAGGGAACCAAGGAAGTTTCTTAAGAAGGGTCTGGCCGCCAAGGGCTCGGACACCTTGAAGAAAGTACATAGATATGTAATAGGGAATCCCTTCTCTCTTGGCACGTCATACTTGACAGGCCCCCACTAGTTTAGCAAGGTAAATTAGTTCAGAGACTAAGAAACGCAAGCTTAGATCTGAGCGCGGGCTCAGCCCGGAGACACAGAAGAAAAGAAAATAGAAAGTAAAGATTATGTCGACATAACAAGAAAGTTAAGGCCGCTGGTAAGGGGCGTGCACAGTTAAAAAAAAAGCTAAGAAAGAGACTAGTCCACTCCTGGTGATGCCGCGAGGGCAGCCCTTCACCATCCAGCTTGCTGGATAGTTACCTCCTATCGTCGTTCCGATGAGAGATGCTTGCGAGCAGTCGTGGTTAGCTACCACTTGGGTAAAGAGCGCTGCTTGGTCGCCGACGATATAGTAATAGTAAGTTGATCACAACCACAGGGGGACAACGGTCCCACAGCTTGTGAAGGAGAATGATGGACAAGCCAAGTACGAAAGGGGACGCAGCCTAGGCGTGTAAGAGAATCCCTTAATAACCTCATGCCTTAACAATGATGGTATGACTGATTGTATGTGGACGTATATGTGTATATATGTGTGTGTGTGTGTGTATGCATAGCACGAGGGCCCGACCTGACTACCCTAAGTACATTAATGATAAAGAAGCTCGATAAGGAACCCCTACACCCTAGGGCAAAGATTAGTTCTCCTGGACATTTAGTAATTTAGATAAAGCCATTCAGGATTAGCAATATTAAAATTGAACTAGAATTATAGGCTGCATGACACATAGAGATCTCCTGAGCGGCCTGAATCATGACCGAGCCAAAAAAAGAGTAGGAACCCTTGTAGATGCCCACTGAGAATGCATGGTTCTACTTGTGATGCTAGATGTCAGGATTTGTACGAGCCATAGGATCCACGCCAGCCACTCCGATTATATTGGACGAAGACGTGGAGGAGTTTTCATCGTACGAGAAAGACGTCGAGGTGGACTCAAACTTTCTACTTCCCCCACGGTCGTCCTACTACCGTCTAGGATCAAGGAAGAAGGTAAACTCATTCTTCAGATGATGCCTCACCCCGCGCACTCACAACGCTGAGGCTGGACCTTCCACCGCACGCTGGGACCTATCCATGATCCCCGAGACTCACTAAGAGGTCGATGAGGACAAGGACTCCCCAGTCTTGGACTCTCTTGCATCCACCAGTGACATACATCTAGCGTGCTAAGGTTGACTTAACGTCCTATGAAAACCCAATCTTCATGATGCATGATAATAAAATATAGCACATAGAGTATAACAACGATCATGGCCTGAAACTACGATGTATCAATGCTTTTCTGAAAATGCCCGCTTGCTGTCAAAATTTAATTATCAGAAACCGAAAAGGTCCAAGACCTCATCCCAAGGTTTTTGATAGCTTCAAGATCATTTTTCACACTTATAAATTCTGATTCTAACCACAAAATCATGAAATGGCTGTTTTACCCTTTTCCCCCAAAATGCTGTTTTTTACCCGTAAAACCCTATTTTCTTTGGAATTTTAATTCTCAAAAACCCGAAGGGCTCAAGACTTGGCCTTAAGCTTTTTGATAGTTCTAAACCCATATTTTTTGAAAATCAACCCATTTTTTCAGGACCAAATTTTGAAATTCTCGTTTTGCCCTTGTTTACCCCGAAAACATCGTTTCTATCTGTTTTGCTGAGGAATTCATCGGGGACTCCAAAAATCACAAAACTTAACATCCCCACTCAATTTTCCGTGTAGATTTCAGAAATAATATTAGTTTTCCATGATTAAATTCCCAGCATACAATTCCAGTTCAAAACGTGTTATGCTCCTATTTCAAGCTTAAGTCTACCTAAATTCTAACAGAGTCACAGATAACACCAGCAGTTTCCAGATAAATCTCAACAACATATATATATATAAAATCAAAATCACATATAGAACATCCTAACACCATACATCATCTAGCATAAAACCACATAGACAGTGGAGATGTCAGTTTACCCACTTGTACAGTTGCTGTAAACAATTCCGAGAGTCTGCGCGGAATCCTAGCTTGCTTTGATACTCCAAGCTCTTCCTATGGTATTTGTATGGAAGATTTCTTTAGGAAGACTAAGAGAAATTTATGAGGTTAAGGTTAGGGAATCTTGGGCTAGGTTTTGTGCAGTGAAGTCTCTGTGGCAATGTTCTGACAGGGTAACGACTGAGTGTGTAAATGGATAGAGCTTTGGCAAGGTTTCTTCCATTGCATTCTTTGAATCATCCATGGGGTATTTATAGGCTAAGGAGCACGAGAACATCTTCCTAAAATGCCCTTGGGGTTTAATTCTCATTTTGCCCTTGATGATGTAAGTCCCGATGTCACCTTTGGTAGCTAATCATGCTTAATCATCATTAAGGATAAGCATGGAAATCTTGACCGCCAAATGAAGAATTCATGTCCACGTGTTTTCTTTCTCTCTTGGCTGAATTTGTGGCCATAATTTTTAGACCAAATACTGATCAATTTTGGCCGTGTATGGTCGTTAACTGTTCAGGTATTTCGTGTACAGGTTTCCTAAAAATATTCTGATCACCTCCTTGTGATCTACTAATTTTTCTAGTGAGGCAATTTGGTTAATCTAATGTAGTTGTAATTTTACTTCTATAAGAATACGCTTTATAGATACCTTAGCTACACTATTAAACTCTGAGGGCTAAGAGGATTTAATCTAGTGTCTACAGAATTTGACGAAACCAAGCAGAACTATTTCTACAGGTGTTTTTGGCCAAGGATTTGTGTGTAAGGTTTCTTGTCTAAACATTCTTGTATATTCATTTATTTTGCGAAATCTATTATAAGGAAAAAAGCGGGATGTTACAGTTAGCTGGGGTGTTTCACTGAGCGGCCTGGAATCATAAATGAATAAAACATATAGTTACACCCTAGGATTCCCCACTGAGGACGTAATGTTCTCACCCTCATTCATTATGACTCCAGGAGCCCTTGAAGAATCTATTGAGGAACCACAGGGTGAGGACCCTACCTTAGGACAATGAAGGTTGACTTTGGAGTCATCATGGTATCAACTTCCGCATAGGACACAGTAGAGGAGCAGGGGAGTTTATGTTTAAAATGGAGAACCGTGACGATAGAATGTTATGTTTTGTATTAGCTGAATGACTTGTACCTGTCATTAGCTTATTAGTATGTATTAAGTGTGTATGTACTTATGTGTGTGTGTGACTGTTCTCTTGGACCAACATGAATATACGAATGCTATGATTAAAGTTATTACCTATAGTTATACCTAACATCTAAGTCCTTGAGACTCTAACGCTTGTATATATACGGCTTATTCCATACGCGCGGCTCATAATTTATGATTTCATAACAAAGAAAAGAGTTTCAATTGGTCCATATTTTCACTAAAAGATAATTTTGAAAGCAACTATAGGACTAAAGTATTCCAACTGAGAAAGTGACAACTAGTGAGCATTGTTTGCGACTTAAGCGTAAATAGCTCGCTAGGGTGTTAAATATATATAGAAAATATAATTGTATAACTTATATTCTGATTGAACCTCAGTTCAACCAGTTGAACCATTAAACCCTTGAACCACTACCTTGTCTAGTTTGGTTTTGAGAACATTGTTTATTTTCAGGTTGGAAAGAGGGTTAGGCAGGTTTTTGACATGGGAGGAAAGGTGATGCCACATCGGAGAGGTTCACTTAGAGTTTCTTCTATCATGAACATTTGAAGAAGTTCACGGCCATGGTATACAGACGCTTAAGGTCTTCATCCCAATCACCATTTTCATTGCGTAGCATGAGGCTCTTGTTGTATCTTCATCTTTTCAGCATCTTGGTGTGATAATACCTCATATTCCTGTCCCCTTGGATCCAAAAAGCTCTAGATTTTCGCAACAACAATCTTTCTTCTTGATCAAGGGTATCAATGAGTTGTTGTTGTCCCTTATTCTCAAGATTATCAGGCTCGCAACTCATTCCATAATTGCTAGCCTACTGAATTTCGTGGATTATGGTGATAAGGTGTCATTTTCTTTTGAAGATACCCTAAAAAAAATGTATTCTTCCAAACAACAATTTTCTCTTTAAAATGTTGGAGTGTCTCATAGAAGGATCCCACATTATTCTAACTCTCACGAATGAACTACACAAAATTATGATACTGCATCCAAAAAAATTCAAAATGGAAGGGTTAGTTAGTGTAGTTGGGCTAGACCTTAATTGTGTTTAGAAGTAATAGGTGATGGTCCGATTTGAGTCTAGTCAGAGTTTTAATATTATCTTCAAAAAATCAGGTTCTCTAATTTACATTACAGAGCCCTCTGTCAAGTCTCTCAAAGATTATGTCCCTATTGTTCCACTTGGGTCCCCTCCAAGTAAACTTGGACCCCATAGACGTGAGGCCAATGAGGCTACACCTACATATCCAATTGTGAAATCTCTGCATCTTCTAATGCCCACCTTTGCACCACCTTTATTTTCATCATAGAAGGTAATGTCGTTGAAATCCCTGAAGAGGAGCCAGAGTATGGAGATGCTTCTAGCTAGTTAAAATAGGTATTCCATTCCTTGTCTTCTGTTGTTTTCCTGCGATCTTGGGTAAACAACAGAGATGAGCTAAGGAAATTGATCTTCTACTTTAGTCTATGCATGGATGTTAGTCATGGGGCTTCAATGGATTTATTTGAATTTGCTCTCAGTTCCAGAGCATCTAGATACCAATTGAGAATCCTTTAGCATCCACCATGATGTCCTTCTTGTAGCCAAGAGACTTGATTACTTTTTAGCTACCTTACTGCTGCACCTAGGTTCCTAAAGAGCAACAATATCAGGTTTATTAGCGTGGAAATATTCTTTAAGGGTGGGTTGTGCTGAAATCACCTCTAGTTGTCCCTCTGCAATTCCAAGAGAAAATAATCATAAAATAAAAATAAAGAAAAGTAACCGAAAGCGAAAGGAAATCAAAGGAAAAAAAAAATCCAAAACACAACAAGGGTGTTAGAAATCCAGTGTCAATTAGGTCCTTAGGCCAATTGCACGTGGACGACCCCATGGGGGTGTTTGTTTCCATCAGTCAATAGGTGAGTCATCTGGTTTGTCTTCAAGTATTAGGCTTGTATTGTTTTCCATTTGGTCATCAAGAGGTTTAGGATCAAGGTTTAGTGCTGAACAAGTATCCCGATGTTGATTTGGGTCTTGGATATTGGAGTTTGGGTTGTCCAAATGCATTGGGTGGTCCCTGCTGGTGTTCTCATCAATAGGAGACATTATTTTGTCCTTCGTCCCCACAAAAAGTTGCGGGCCATGTCCTTGGGGTGTGGAATTGAAAAGGGAAGATTTGGTAGTGCTTGGGCTAGAAACGGAGCCGTTATCTGCCACATTCTTAGGGTTGTTCGCTAGGATTTTTGTTGTCGTATGTCTTCTATTTTCCTTCCTCATTTATCCATCATTAAAACTCACGTCTCCTTAGTTAGTGTGCTAAGCATTCCGTTGTAATCTTCTACTTTCTCGATCATATGGTTATCATCATTGATGCTAATGGGCCCCTCTTCTTAATCACAGAGGGTTTCATAGTGCGTGCTTCTCACTAACCCTTTACTTGAGTTTCCTGTCTTGGTGATTTCCTTTTGCACATTTTCTCCCATACGATTTGTATGTCTCAAGCGTTAAACAATCATGCAAGCTCTGAATTTTCCCGTTGCAAAAAGGGTTTTGCTATTGTTGAGTTGTCATGCTGGACCCCTGCCATGGGTCCCTCCTAAGGTGGCTTTGTCCCCTACAGTGGTGGTTGCGGATCAGTGGCAGGGCTAGGTGGTTTGTTCTTTCAGGAAACATTCCATTGAGTGTCATATTTTCTGTAACCATAACAAATCATGTGTAGGCCTTTGTATTCGATGTAGTGAGGTTTCCCTTTGATTCTGTATTTAGATTTTAGTGGTTTGTATTTCAACACATAGTCACGTGGACTTTCTTGTGATTTTCTCTTTTGCATTGAAGTCGACCTTGAACATGGTGTCGATTATATCTCCAATGTCCTTTAGAATATGCCTGTCATAGTATCCCATTGCGAGATTTGAAAGCCAGACTGAAGCTATAATTTTGTCAATCATTTCTTCATGGGGGGTTGAAGTTGGGTTTCTAGCCTTGTACTGCAAGATAGGGGTTGAATATGAGTCACGACCTTTCCATAAGAGCTCATTCATTGTTTGTCAGAGAGTCAAAGCAAATTAGATAGAATTCATTTCAAACATCTATTACGTGAATGATGCCATTTTTAGCCCACATATTTTCCAGATAGAATTCATTTCAAACATCTATTACGTGAATGATGCCATTTTTAGCCCACATATTTTCCACATAGAATTCATTTCAAACATCTATTACGTGAATGATGCCATTTTTAGCCCACATATTTTCCAGATAGAATTCATTTCAAACATCTATTACGTGAATGATGCCATTTTTAGCCCACATATTTTCCACATAGAATTCATTTCAAACATCTATTACGTGAATGATGCCATTTTTAGCCCACATATTTTCCACATAGAATTCATTTCAAACATCTATTACCTGAATGATGCCATTTTTAGCCCACATATTTTCCACTCTCTATTTTAGCCATGAAATTGATTCTTCTACCAAGAAGTTTGACAATAAGAGGGTCTACCCAAGATGTGTTGATGCATCTTCTTTTAGCTTTGTTGAGTACCAAGTTTTGTCATCCATCCGAGTAATCGATGATCTTCCTTTTGGTTTTTTCTTCGCTTTCTTTCCCTTTTCTCTAGGTCTAAGTAGGAATTCTCATCCTCCTCTCCTTCTGATCGAAATGGGTCCTCTTTGTTGGAGCTAAAATCCTCCTCATCTTCTAATTCTAACTCCGATTCTTCCTCTTCCTCTAAGTTTTTTTGGCTTCCATCTTGCCCCTCCAGCAACTTCCCTGTAAAAGGGTTTGGTGTTGGCTCCGGCTGAGTAGCTCCTTATTCATTCGTTGTCATCAAGGGTTGAGTTTCAAGTACATGGTGGTGGGTGCGGGTTCTTCAACCTTCCATTCTTCTCGTCTTGGGACAAGACCGTGACTGTCTGAGAAATCTCTCTTCCTCTTTCCAAACCTTTTTCCTACTTTGGCAAAGGAGGTCATGCTCTTCCGTCGTGGGTGGCATATGGACAACTGGTGGGGAGTCTATCATGGGGTCAAATGAGTATCATAGAAATGTTTGCTATTTAGAGTTTCTCTCTCTAGAAATTTTCTCTCCTATTAAACAAACACTATGGATTTCCCCTCTCTTGTTAAAACCCTGCCAAAGTAGTGTATCATGTATGCATTCTCTAATAACTTGCAATTTCAATATCTAAGAACCAAACTAAGTTGAATGTCAGAGTACTTGCAGATACTTGGAGACGGCTAGACCTCAAGAATTATTACTTGATTTTAGGTTATTAGGATCCTTTGATTTTCCTGCGAACAAGTTATCTTGTTCTTAATGTGGGTTTATAGACAAGTTTATAAAATAGCTTTAACTAAGCTTCTTGAGTACCCAAAAAAAAGTTTTCTTTTATATTTATTTATTTCTCAAAAATTAAGCTGCCGTCAAAACATGCATTGATTCTCCGGTTTACATTAACGCATGGCAATGAAACCCACAGAAAACCAAAACTGTAAATCTGTGGCATCGAGTCAAGAGAACCATCAACATACTAGTAAACCAAAAGGATATAATAATAAAACTGAAGTTTGAGTAAACTGAAATCTGAGCTACAGCCTAATGGAATAATTACAACTCACCCAAAATATCCTCTATTTATTGAATAGAAAATTTCATAAAAAGATACAATGCGACTGAGGTAACCACTTGTCTTGTGCAAATATAACGAGTCTGTCGAGAATATAGAGAAAANAAAAAAAAAAAAAAAAAAACAAAACTGGGCAAAACTACTACAAGCGACGACAATTAACAAATGAATTCAATATTGCACGGCATTGCTGGATTGAATGGGTGGCATTCTGTGAGTTTTACACCTGAAAAAGACGAGCATTGATTATTAAGTGAATTGTGTGTTGGCCAATGTGAATGTGTTTGATGACTTCACAATTTTATCTTCAAATGGAGGGTATTCAATTTCCTCCCTTGAGTCTTAACATGTAGAAGCCATATGAAAGAGAAATTCACCTGTTACACTGTAGTCTGGAAGCATAATTATGGTTGCTGCAATTTGTGCACATCCAATCTCCACTACGCCATTGCTTTGCCCTGGTAACAAAGAGGTAACAGTATTTAAATTATGAGCCTAGGAAAGTATAATAGCATCTTTAATGAGTTGAGAAGCAAAAATATTAAAACTATAGCCACAAAGCTCAGGTCAGAGGAATCAGTTACCCTTTTCCAAGGAGTGCATGTGTAGAAACTGGAGGTGGAAGTGGGAATAGTGTGGGTAACGGCAAACTTGGAGCTGTGCTTGAGTTTATGCCGGAAAAAGTAGGGAAGAATCCAGGTTTTGGATCTGAACTGGTCCCCACCACTTGGTCATTATTAGTCTGCATCATAAGTAAGACTGTAAGAGAACACATATTTCAAAAAGAGAGAGCATAGCCATACTGTCAAAACAGATTTAAAATCACAGCAGAATCTGAAATTTAAATTAAAAAACAAATCCTTACAGATCCTACATTCAGTCTCTTGTTATCCCAGTCATCAACCAACTCTTCAGAAGCTAACCGCTTTGTCCCAAGTGCTTTACACCAGATAAATGGAAACAGCGTGAGATTTAAAATCAATCACTAGGAAAAATTTCATGCTCAATATATTTTTACCAATATTCTTGTGCAAGGAGTCCCAGTGGGACAGAGGATTATCTGTAGGACTACAGAGCAATTATAAGAGAGTTTATTCTGAGACATGTGCGCTTGCACATGGCATCTGTTGGTAGAAGGTGCAGCTTATGCATTTTGCACCTACAACCTATACTTACTCAAAAAGGAAGGAAGACATACCAGGTGGGAAAGCATTGCATTTTTTACACTGCAAATAATTTCAACATTGAATCAAAAATAATGAATACTTTACTGCTTGTATAATTGAACATCATTTATAAGTGAAATTCAAGACGATACCTGTGAACGTGACGAGTAATTATGAAAGCCACAGTTACAGATCCAGTCCCCATTCCGCCATCCCTTTGGAATAAATAGGTTTTGTCTGGTACAATTTTCATAAGGAAGTCCAGAACTATAATTTCCACCCAGTAGCCATATAGGAACTGGCTGGACATCATACTTATCTGATCCCGTGATAGGCCAATTGGAGTTCAAATGAAGCGACTGCGGAGGAGCACCATTGCCAATCAATCCAATATTCATCTTTTGTTCTGGTCCTCCTTGAGCCCTGGAAAAATAAGGTGAATAAGCGGGAAAAGATGCTCCGGTCATTGCAACAGCTGGCATGGCTGCTAGCTCCTTTGGTTGTCCGCACTTCTTGCACTTCTCTCTTGATGCATAATTGTTGTTAGTGCAACCTATTGTTCCATTGCATACAAACCCATGCCCACAAAGCAGCCAATAGGGAAAGGAAGCCAAGCATATGCACACCGACACGTCCCACGCACACCAACCCGTCCAACCCACACAAAATACACATACAAAAGCACAAACATCTCAACCTAGTTGATAGCAAGTTCTTCATCTCAATGTGCAACAGAAGATCATAAACCGGAAATCAAATGCCATGATAAAGTTGAGCATCGTTATATATCATTAACTTATGGGAAAAAGCTATAGATGTTTGAAACATATACAGCCCAATGCATGGTGGCCATACCTATCTTATTGAGAGTAAAAAGGTTCTAAAACAAACTACATAAAACTAGCCTATTAATGAAATTATAAGAAACAATTTCACTATGTTGTGGTCAACAGTAGGACCATGTGGAACATGTAAAGCTGTTGTTACTTCAGAAGCATGTTAGTAACTAGTTATATACTTTGCAGACAATGCTCAAATTCAAGCATGTAAGTGCTCCGCATAGGATATGAGCCAAATTGAACGAAGCCACACATGGCCATTTGGGAACTGATAAATAATTGCCATTTTTTTTTTCATTTTAATTCCTTATTTATTTATTCCCAATGGTATCTTAACATTGAATTAAACTACACGAACAGGATCCCATGAGCTTCAGCAACCACTCATCAACCAAGCCTCCACGAAGATAAATAGCAACCCAAGAAAAACTCAAAAGAATGAAAAGCTAAATCACCTATTTATCACACAGGAACTGAAACCGAATTCACAAGCCACACCCACAAGGCATGCAAGCACAATTTCGAGACAGCTTCCTAACAAACTAAGTATCAAATTCCCAAAATCCACCAGAGAATCTTTCAATGTCTAAGAAATTGAAAATTCTCCGCATACAAAACAATTATTAAAACTCGGACAAAATAAAAAAGAAACAATTACTAAAACCAATTATTTCTTGAAAAGAAGGAAAAAAAAAAAAAAAGAAGAGCAGAGAATTGATGAACGAGGCGAGGTCTAACCGGTGCAGATCCAATCGCCAATACGAGGGAGCCATTTGGAATCAGCAGGGGTTTTGGCATCGACGAGGAGGCGGGGCTGTTTGCATCGGTTGCAGAATGATCTGAAGGCGTAGTTTCTGTTGCTGCAGCTACTGCACTCCCAATCCCCTTCTCTCCCATCCCCCATTCTTCCTCCTCCTTTTCTTCGCTCAACTGCGTTCACACTCTAGATCATGAATATTTATAAATATATAGAGAAGAGGTTTCAGAGTCAACAGGGTCTGTGTCTGAGCCTCGGGGGATGAAGAAAAGAGACGAGAGGTCTTTGCCCTCGGTTTTGGGGATAGATATATAACGGAAATAGAGGGAGGAAGACGTGTGTGGGGGAGGGGGGGGGGTGTGGGATGAAATATAAATCAGAGCAATAACATGCTACCCGATCATGATAACTACTTGTTATTATTATTATTAAAAAAAAATTATACCAAACATGGGCTTAATGCCCAAACAAAATCTTGGGGGAAAACGATTATCCTAACATCATAAAAAAAAATACAAAACTCAAAAAAGAAGGAAGAGACTTATAGAAAACATGGAAATGCTCATTTTGATTTCTTAAAGTGTAAGTTCAAGTCATTTTAGTTCTTCAAATTTAAAATTTGACTTTTCAATCCTTCAAATTGTAAGTTGTAGGTCAAATTAGTTAATCAATTCATTATCATTATTGTATTGTTATGTTTTCACTAATCTTTTGCATCAAGTGAGAATGTAATAACAGCAGAGGTTGTGTGACAATACTAAAGGCTAAAAAGATGATTGTAATGACACTTGGAACTACAAATCTTAGTTGCTATTACAACTTCATTTACAACCATAATTGCTCTGGTGATCTCATTTGCAGTTTCAAGTATACCTACAACTCATTTGCAATCTCAAATGTTGTTATTGTCCCTTTATTGTCCCTTTCAATGTGATAAATCAACAAAAATATGACAATACAATATTGCTAATAAATTGAGAGACTAATTTGACCTATAACTTACAATTTCAATGATTAACAAGTTAAAATTTAAATTTCAAAGACCAAAGTGACTCGAGCTTACATTTTCAGGGACCAAAATGAGCATTATCCTCATACAAAACTATTCCATGGGGAATACAATGACCATTCTTCACTATAGAGTCTACACAAAAATTTACTTCTCGAAAAATATGGGAAATCTTCACGTTCCAATCCAACCTCAACAAGCTTTTGATAGTAATACTAAGAGAAGAGTATTTGTAACATCCCACTCTTCCCTTAGCAAGGATTTTGTAACACCCTAGCTAACTGCATACCCTCGAGTAGTACACAATGCTCACTAGGTTGTTGCTCGTTTGGTGGGATTACTCATAGTCCTTTATTATCTTTCAAAAATACCAGGTTAAGGAAAATATGGACCATTTTAAAACTTTTTCCACTTGTTACTGTATTTGCAAAGTATGAGCCGCGTGTGAATCAAAGCATGTAATACAAGCGATAGAGCCCATGGCTTACCACTGATATTCATTCATAAATAATTACATAAGCACACGTGGTCCATTACAACATTTACATTAGAGTAGAATAGTATAATATAATAATTTACATACAAGTACTATCTGCATCAAAATACATGTCAACATACATATCAAAATACATATCAAAATATCTATCCAGTGCAAAGTTAAACTGGCTGGTCCTCGGTCCTCTACTGTTCCACGTGCGGCTCCTCATAGGGCTCCTCGTAGCCCTCGTAATCTTCGCCTGCTCTTGGAAGCATAAGCGAGTGGGAGTGAGAACAGTCATCCTCAGTGGTTAACCTTGGCATAGGGGATCTCTTTTTCCTTACTTATGAACTAGGATGCCCAGGTGTTTCTAAGTGAACATGCATACTAACATCCTACTGATTATTATCTGGCCTAAAGTGCTGAACGACTTTATCTACTTTACTAGGTGACTGGGGAACTAGTCTTTCTTATCTAAGTTCTCGTGCTCATTATCTTTACTTCGCGTACATACATAGGCCGTCTCGAGCGTTCTCTTGACGACTACATAGACATACATCCTTATATACTTATACATTACATACTAATACATCATTATATACTCATGCATCATATACTCATGTACTCATTCATCATATGCTCATGCTTGGGGAACATGGGGATCTCTTACGCTTCCGGTTGGGCTAGTGAATCGGGGTAGCGTCCTTCTTGTTACATCGGTCTCGCGCTCATGTAACCGTGGCCTACGGCTACAACCACTTCTATTCCCAGCTTGACGACGACCCGGCTGCGCTCACACCAGAGTGGTTGCTATCCACTGATGGGGTCTAGTGTCCATCATTGCCAATCAAGTGGGCTACCCTTCCTACAAGTAGGGAGGTGGGGGTCCTTACCCTTTTGGGGGACTCATAGCTCATCATCATATCTCATCATTTCTCATCATATCTCATCATTTCTCATAATTTCTCATCATATCTCATCATAGCTTATCATCATGCCATTAATCTCATTGACCAATCCACCCTTTTGGGACTGGTGAGGTAGCATCACTGACCAATCCACCCTTTTTGGGACTAGTGAGGGGCGTGTCCGTAGCGTGCCAAGAGAAAGAATTCCTATCATATAACTACATACTTGTTCCTTAATGTTCAATTTTGATCTTTAAGCTTTACGTAATTAACCTCTAGTCCTCATGATGCATGATAACATAACCATTTCTAACATACTTATTCTACATGCAATGTTCCACATACATCATCATGAACATACCTCCGATCGGGATTCCGATTCGGTGACTCTGAAGGGGAGATAGTCCTCTTCACGATGGTGTGCTCCAGCTAATTTTCGGAGACTCCGGCACGAGCTCTAGATGCGTCGGAATGTAACCCTCGGTTGCCCACTGAATGTAACTTCTGAGAAGTTACGAGGTTATAAATAACCGTGCACAGTGAAAAGAAATTTTCTCCTCTTTTACCTTTATTTCTTTTGTTGCTCACGTTTTGCTGAACTACTTCAGCTTCTTATTTTTGTTATTATTATTATATTATTATTTGTTTATTTCTTAACTTCTGAAGGAAGTTAATGCCCCTTCCCAGTTCCCTTTTCATTCGATCGCGTTTTGCCCAAAAACCCGGCTTCCGGTTGCCCTAAAAATATTCTAGACATATCGCTGCGACCCATTTATTTTTCCCTTCGGTCCAGAGCAACTTTCTCGGGAACTAGGGACTCTTCCGCCGAGCCGAAACATCCCACAAACGTTTTATAGTATCCGGGAAATATCTGTTTGAGCCGAAACGGATCCGGGGACTCCCGAAATTTATGAAACGGCTAACCCTAGTCCGCCTCTCCAATTTTCCAAGGTTTCGAGGGTTAGCCTCGGCTTCCCTTACTTCTTTTGGCGTTTCCCGACCGTCCTCAGCTGTCCACGGATCCTTTACCGGGTTGTAGAAGCACGGGATGTTACAGATTTCACATAATAAATTCGTGCACGAACTCTTTTAGAGGTCAGAAGCGTGAGCCGCATGTGTCCGTCAGTTACCAGGACGTGAGCGACTATGTGACTAGGGTGGACAAGTGCCAAGTTTAGTGAGGTTATGAAACACCCTAGCTAACTGTTTACCCGTACGTAGTAAACAATGCTCACTAGGTTGTTGTCTACTCGGTCGGAATACCTTAGTCCATAGTTATCTTTCAAAAATAGTGGCTTAAGAAAATAAGGACCAATTTTAAAACTTTTCATTTACATTGGACAAATACTAAAATAGTGCCATGCGTCAAAAAGAACAATATAACAAAGCGTATAACAGTATACTAATAAAACATTTATTATACATTCATGTGGTCCATCATATCCGTCACATAGTTGTATATACAATAAGTAAGCTACACATAACATGTACATAAACTGAAATACCATCTACAGAATCCGGAATATATAACATCAAAATACAAGGCTACTGGAATACTACTCAGTAGGCTTTTGGCAAACATCCTGGCATCCAGCTCTCTAAGTTCATCTACTATCTTGGCCGCTCAGGGTGCTGCGGCGGCTTATCAGCATTCACAAAATATGAAGCATCTTCGGTACCTGAAGTCATAAAATAGTGGGGATGAGAACGGTAGGTTCTCAGTGGAAATAACTTTAGTTCCTGAGTCTCGTACCAGATTATGTCGGACTTCAGGCCGCTCAGAGATCTCTAGTGAACATATATACTAAACAGCCTACCATTTATTATCTGACCTATCTGAACGGCTTTATCTGCATTATTATGTGACATGGGAACTACTTTTGCTTACTACATTCTCGTGCTGATTAGCATTTCGTGAAAATTCGTAACCGTCTCGAGCGTGCTCTTGACGGTACTGACATAACAGCAGACTATACATTCAGAATATTCAAAATGCATAACAGAATACATTCAGAATTCATTCAGTATAACAGAATCGTCAGAGTATGCATCACATAGTCATTAGCATGAACATAGCAGAATCTTCAGAATATGTCTAGCAGAGTCATCAGCATGAACATGACAGAATCATCAGAATAATTATGCCTAACTGAATGTACATGTACATAACAGAATATGATAGCATAAACCTGCATAACAGCATAACCTGCATAACCTGCTTTGGAATATGTGTTATTCCCACCATAGTAATGTCCTCTATTGACACTAGTATGACGGAATAACCTCGCACCCTTAGTGTAGGCCAACACTGTCTAGACCTTCCTGCGGTGGGCTTCCACCTGCCGTGTGCCCCCTCGGGACCCCTCGATAGTGGGCGGATATTTTACCCCCACCTAGGCTTGCCCCCTTTCGACAATGCAAAGGCGTGGTAACCGCACACCTCCAGGTATGCCATATCGACACCACCTGTGGCGGGCTTCCACATTCAGGATGCCTTGACCTCCTGAAGTGGGATCATAATGTGGCTCACGTGATCACGACCTTTTTAGCATGCGGCATATAGCCTTTTCAGTATTGGGCATTTAGCCCTTTTCAGCATTTGGCATTTAGCCTTTTCAGCAGCATTGGGCATTGGCCCTTTTCAGCATTTCCAACAGTTTCAGCGTTTTCAGCATTTTCAGCATTTTCGTACCTGCAGCATGTTATATCTTGTTTCCTATGGTTCATTTCAGAATCTTTATTTATCTCAGATTTACTTCTAATCCTTTGACTTGGGATAACATGAATGCATGAAGAACTACAGATTATCTCACAGACTACACATCATTCACAAATTCATCTACAGCATATACTTCACTTACATTCACATACAACATGAATTGCGTACATTTCAATTATCAATCATCTCTACGGCATCAAACAGCAGATTATGTGCCTCAAGAGGAGTTCCATGAACCATTCTGGTCTCAATCTGCTCAGCGGAAACTGTGGTCCGCTCAGCGGTTTGAGCTATAGCGCTCAGCGCGGTATACATATCCCCTCAGCGATAGGAGTTCTTATCGCTCGGCGGTAAGAATCCCTTCGCTCAGTGTTCTGACAGCTTTTTAAAATATCTCCACCGACCCTTATCCTTTAAGAAATATCTTTTCAGACTTTCCACGTGGCCTGCAGACCGCTCAGCGGTAACCGCCTCTCGCTCAGCGCTCTGGAATTCATGTGGTCCGCTCAGCGAAACCACAGGACGCTCAGCGATCACTGGGCGAAACTGAAAACCGAATGCACCATTTCTTCCATTTTTCTCTCCTTGCTTCCATGGAACCCTGCATGAATTTTACACATATTCCATACATAATAATCCTATCTAATCCAGGTCACAAGACCCTTCAGAATCATCTTCCTACATCCTAACATCATTTCTAGCATATCTCATCATAAAATCACTAAATCACATACATAGGCACATAATCATATAAACACATAAACACTAATCCACCATCAAGAGGTGAGGAACTAGAGTTACCCACTTCCTAAAGAGCTTGTTGGGGATGGAAAAGGATGAACTTGAAGCTTGATTGCTTGCTTGAAGTCTTCTTTATCAAGAAAGCATAAAACCTAAATGATGGAGATTTTTAGGGTTATGGAACTTGGTGTTATTGCTTCCATTTGAAGAGAACCTCCTAACCTTGATGCTAGCTTGTCTTCTTTGTGAGTTTAAGAGTGATTGATAATGATGGAAATAAAGAATGATAGGTAAACTTGGATGGTTATGGAGCTTAGGGTCTTAGAGACTTAGGAAGAAGAAATGAAATAACTTTGGTGTTTTGTGTGTGAGGGCTTCGGGCTTGAGGGGCTGCCGTGAGGGTTTTAGTCCCTTGGCCATACTTATTTTCCAATTTTGCCCTTAGTGTATTTTAGGTCATGTTCGCTCATTAATTATTTATATCTGGACGTCCTAAAAATATTCCGGGCATACCGTTGTGACCTATTAATTTTCCTTATTCATATGTAATTCTTTATTGAGATTTTCTTAAATTTATTTCCACATTAATATCTTTTACAGACTCCTGTGAGTCGTGTTTAAATTAGAATAAAACCCTAATTTCGACCCGAACGTCACCGGACGTCACGAGATCGCCAAATTACTCTTTTTAACTAATATTACTGGGATAAAATTAATATTGGAATTTTATTTCATTTTTATTTCATCTTTTCCTTATTAATATAGTCGTAATTATTTATTATGCAACGTTTTAGTGAAGGAAAAAGTCGGGATGTTACAGGTTAGGCTTTGGAATCTCTAGGGGGAAGAATAAGGCTTAGTGAGTAGAGGTGGGAAAACAAGAAAGTAAAGAAAGGAGTGCATGAGAGTCGAGTAAGAGTGGCAGTGGAATAAGTAAGTTTAAAGAGGACATGTATACATCGTATAAACGGGGTTAAGGACGTAGGTAAGAGTACAAATAGGGTTAGAAGTATAAACATAAATCTAAGAAGAAGGAATAACAATCAAGGGTGAAGGGATCAAGTCTAAGTGCCGCTGCACAATGCAATTCAGATTTCACCTAAAGAAGTATGAAAGGTTGGGTTCTGGAGGACAAATGAGAGTGTATGACGCTTGAGAGGGAAGAGGTGTTAAGTGTACGAGGGAAGTAAAGAGAATATGAAATCAGGAGCGATCGGGGTTAGAATGGTAACCTTAAGATATTAAGGTGAAAAGGGAGAATCTAAAAGAAATAAAAGGAATGTAGAATACCAAAGAGCTTAGAAATAAAAGAGGATGCCCGGAAACGCTAGCAACGCTGAAGACGCTAGGAAAGTAGAAGCATGAATCCCTAGGACACAAGTGTCGGTAGAAATTATTCTGTTTATTTTCTCAAAATTATGCTGACACTCAAATGATTCTTCTTGACCTTTAGAATTGGATAGAAAATCTAAAACGTTGGCCATACGGAATTCTGTTCAGTTTCGGACGATTCTGTAGACACTAGAACAGCTCCTTTTAGCTACTAGAATTCAACAGAGTGTCTGAACTCTCTGGAAACCCTACATCTACAAAGGGAGAGGTTACAAATACCTTGGGTTAACCTCAAAACCTCATTAGGAAAATTGGGAGATCACAGACAGGCAAGCAAAATATTGTTCGGATGGCCATATGCGAAGCACTGGGACAGCGTATGACAAAAACATGAGTAAACGGGACTGGAAAGTGGGGCCCAGGGTCAAATCACAAAATTCTCTCTCTTTCTCTCTCCCATTTTCTCCCTCCTCACCACAACCACACATCCGGTCAAAAGTCAAACATTGACCAAGCGCTGACTCACCATTCCTATCCACTTAATTTAATTTCTTTTTCCTTTTTCTTTTGTAAAATAATTACGTGGGCCAAAATGGCCAAGAGGATTTCGGTTTTGGTCCTATAAATACCCCCTCCATGGCTTCATTTTCATACTTTCTCATTCTCCCTAAGTCTCTGCTCAAAAATTGTTCAGTTCGGAAGCCCTACCGTTACGTTGCCGGAACGCTGCCGGAATCAGGAGACTAGCCAGGAAAGCTACACACCCAAGGAACCCTCATCCTCCTAATCATCTCCTAATCCTTTCCAAGACTCTAAAAAGGTGGGTAAACTTAGCTTGCTCACCTGCTTGGTGGCTTATGTGTGCTTGTGCTTGATTCTGTGCAATTCTATGAACCGTTGAACAATCTGTTAGATATGCTAGGTTTAGGATGTATAGATGATTTGAATATGTTTTGTAAGTTGATTAATGTTGTATTATGGTTGTTGGAACTTGTGGAAGAACCCCAAGGAATGGCCATGGGAAAAGGTTGCAGGAAATGTAAGAAAACAAAGGAGGAGCCCTAGGTCACGCCCAGACTGCTGAGCGGCTCCAGGAACAGCTGAGCGGCTCCAGGAACTACTGAGCGGCCTAGGGCCTGAATCACCCAAAATGTTTTGAAAACCATGCGGTGACCTAGGTTACTTTAGGGACCATTGAGCGGCTTGAAGACACATTTTGAGAAATGGTTTTGAAATAAGTTTCTGTGACGTGGATGGTTTCAGGGACCGCTGAGCAGACCCAAAGGGACGCTGAGTGGCCTGAAACTTAATTGTCCCATGGAGACCTGGAGAGGAGTGATGAAGTGAACCGAGAGTTCCCGGGGGTGTTAAACAACTGAGGAAGCACTAGGTCGCCGAGCTAACCTAAGCCAAGGAACAAATGTTTATGAAAACTATCTTGGGCCGCATGTTTCCAACAAGCATTGATCTGTCTGATGTATCTTGATTGGTATGATGTATGTGGAACATTGAATATAGTATAATGCAATGCATCATGAGGA
This sequence comes from Nissolia schottii, assembly GCA_003254905.1. Lineage (NCBI taxonomy): Eukaryota > Viridiplantae > Streptophyta > Magnoliopsida > Fabales > Fabaceae > Nissolia > Nissolia schottii. Next base: position 16,494 of record QANU01094355.1, on the reverse strand, counting down.
CAGGGTTGTCACCTAAGTGTTAGGACAACATTAGATAACTACAGGTTAATCACTTAATGTTTAAAGATCATAATTGAATGCTAGGGAATAAGTGATGTTCTAAGAAGGTTCTGACCAGCAAGGGTTTAGTGTGCCTTAAGACGAGTACGTAGTTATATGGTAGGAAGTCTTTCTCTTGGAATATCTACGAACAAGCCCCTCCAGCAAGATGGAATGGTCAATGATGTTAACGGAAAGAAAGGAAAGAAAGATGAATGATGATGAGGATGACGTCACACCTAACGATGATGATAGTGATATGATGATGATGATGATGAGTCCACGTTCGGATTGGCTCGAAAGGAGCAGCCCTTGCCATTCCACTAGGTGGATGGTTATCTCTATTGACGTGGGATAATGACCCTAGTTGCATTGGTGATTCGCAACCACCCAGGTTAGAGCACTGCCTGGTCGTCGTCAATATGGGAGATAGAAGCAGGTTGTAACCTGTAACATCTCGATTTTTCCCCCTTAGTAAAATGTTTGTAAAAATAAATAAAATAAGGTATAAATGAATTTAGAACGGAGAAAAACATTACAAGCGTATCCCTTAGTGAGAATTTCCCCAAACAACTGTTCATAGAGCCCTTTGTAGGAATTGACCTGTCGAGGTCAGTAGAAATTATTCTGTTAGGAATTTCCAAATTTTGCTGATACTCAAATGATTCCTCTCGACCTCTAGAGATGGATGAACAACCTAAAGTGTCGGTAAAACGAAAATCGGTTCGGGTTCGGATGATTCTGCAGACACTAGAACGGTCCCGTTTGGCCCCGTTTAGCCAGTGGAACTGAGTAGAGGGCCTCAAGTCTCTGGAAAGCATACCTTATGGATGGAAACATTTTAAGGTGCCTTAGAGTAGCCCAAAACCTCATTAGGAAAAATGGGCGAGAGCGGGCGATCGCGGAAACGCCAGTGGAACGGTCCTGTTCGGACACCGGCGGGAGATAACGGGCCAAAGGTATTTGTGAAAAATACTCCTCCGGAGAAAAATTCACAAATGCCTTAAAGCATTGATATTCCCATGACTGGGGAAAGTAGAGGATCGCGACGGTACAAGCGGAATATTTTTCAGACGACCGTGCGCGACGCACCGACACTGCGAGCGATAAAACACGAGCGAAACGGAACCGGGAGAAGTCAGCAGCCCACGTGAGTAATCAAATTGCAAGGAAATTAATTTAAAATTCTATTTACTATTCATTGATGTGACATATAGATTATCTTCCAAATTAATTAATTATAAAAGAAAATGATAATGGCAAAATTGTGAATAAACCTAGGGGCAAAAAGGTAATTTTTAGGGCAGCCTCTTGGCTATCAATAGACAGCCCTATAATAAAAAAAAATGGGAAAAATTCATATCCTAGGGGAAACTCTGTCTGTGTGCTCTGAAACTTCGCCGAAGAAACCCTGCCAGACAACTTGGAGCGCGCCCGAAGCTTGGAGGACGACTCTTCCGCCTCTCTTCCCTCACCGAATCAGCATCTTAAGATGTGGGTAACTTTAGTTTGCTCACCTCTTTTGTGGTTAATGCTTGGCTATGTGTTTATGTGTATGTGTGTGTGTGTGTGTGTGCATGTCTTTATGTTTGTATGTATGTTAGAAACCTATGCTAGGATAGGGAGATGATTCTTAAGGGTCCTGTGACCTGGACTAGATAGGATTTTGATGGTTAGAATATGTGTGAAAACCTCAAGGAGTAACCATAAGAAAAGGCCAAGAGAAAGGAAAGAAAACAATTTTAGATTCGCCAGTAACCGCTGAGCGGCTCTTGGTACCGCTGAGCGATCAGGCTGATAACGCTGAGCGATCAGGCTGATAACGCTGAGCGGACCTAGGGTACCGCTGGGCGATCTGAGACCAGAAATGGTTATGGATACTGTTTTGAGGCACATAGTCTAACAATCAATGATGTGACTTTAAATGGTAATTGATGTAAATGTAGTATGTGCAGTATGTGAAATTTCATGCATCATGATAAGACAATGTTAAGAGGACTAGAAGTAATTCTGCACTAAGTAAAGATTATGAATTGAACCATAGGGAACAAGTCATGACATGCTGCAGGTATTGGAAGGAAATAAATGCCTAACTGCTGCTGAAAATGCTGAATGAAATGAAATGCTGAAAAAATTCTGAAAAAGGTCGTGATCACGAGAGCCAAATTATGATCCCATTTCAGTAGGTCAGAGGGACATACTGAAGATGGAAGCCCGCCACAGGTGGTGTCGATATGGCATCCCTGCAAGGTGTGCAGTTATCACGCCTAGCACGGTCGAAAGAGGGAATGCTAGGTGGGGGTACAATATCCTCCCACTGTCGAGGGGTCGAGAGAGGGCACGCGGCAGGTGGAAGCCCACCGCAGGAAGGTCGAAAGAGGGCCTACCTGGATGGTGTGAGGTTATCCCATCATAGTACTGTCGGAAGAGGGCACTGCTATGGTGGGGATAACAGATATTCCAAAACCCATGTCAATCTGTTATGCATGAATATCTGTAATGTATGTAACTGCTGATATGTAATTACCGTCAAGAGAAGGCTCGAGACGGCTATGTATGTACACATAATGTTAATAAGCACGAGAACGTAGTAAGCAAGAGTAGTTCCCCTATCACTTAGTAACGTAGATAAATCCGTTCAGAACTTTAGGCCAGATAATAATCAGTAGGATGTTTAGTATGTATGCACACTTAGAAATCTCTGAGCGGCCTGAAGTCCGACCTAACATGACGCGAGATCCAAGAGCTAAAGTTAACTCCACTGAGAACCTACCGTTCTCACCCCCACTGCCCTATGACTTCAGGAACATGTGATGACGTGCACTATGCAGACGAGGCCGAACTAGCCAAGGAGCTGTGAGGCGGTCCGGACCGGACAAGGACACCAGAGCCTGCAGGAGCCAGTACTTTGTTTTACAGTTAGCCCTTGCATTTTGAGGACATGTATTTAATATATTGAACATGTTACTTGTATATTACTTATTGTAATAATAACTACATGACTCTTGGTGATGGACCAAATGTATGTACAGTTTATGTTTGCTATTACTAAACTGTTGATCGTTAAGCCTCAATGGCTCTATCGTTTGTAACAACTGTTCTTTCTGACGCATGGCTCCTATTTATGGAATAATCTATACAATGAAAAGTTTGAAACCGGTCCCTATTTTCCTAAACCAGTATTTTCCAGAAATTAATAACGGACTATAAGTATTCCCACCAGATAGTAAACAACCTAGTGAGCATTGTTTATTNAACAACTGTTCTTTCTGACGCATGGCTCCTATTTATGGAATAATCTATACAATGAAAAGTTTGAAACCGGTCCCTATTTTCCTAAACCAGTATTTTCCAGAAATTAATAACGGACTATAAGTATTCCCACCAAATAGTAAACAACATAGTGAGCATTGTTTACTGCGTACGGGTAAACAGTTAGCTAGAGTGTTTCATAACCAGACGACCACGGTTACAAGGGTGGAAGGACTAAAGATGAAAAAGACTAAAGGTAACAAGAAGGACGCTACCCCGGGCTCATCAGTTAGCTAGAAGCGTAAAAGAGCCCCATTTTCCCCCATGCATGAGATACATAATGGATGAGTATGTGATGAATGAATGTATGAATGTATGTATATAGAAGTATGTAAAGTATGTATATTCCATGAGTCCCGTCAAGAGAACGCTCAAGACAAAATATGTATTCGCGCTATGAAGTACGAAAGTAAAGATAATAAACACGAGAACCTAGATAAGAAAGATTAGATCCCCCGTCACATAGTAAAGCTAGATAAAGCTGCTCAGGACTTAGGCAAAGATAATAACCAATAGGAAGTTAGTATACATGTAAACATAGAGATCTCCTGAGCGGCCTGGTTTATAAGTGAGTTAAAGAAGTATCCCTACGTTCTAAGGTTCCCCACTGAGGACGAATGTTCTCACCTCCACTTACTTATGCTTCCAGGAGCAGACAAGGGCTATGAGGAGCCACACGAGGAGCAGTAAAGGACAGAGTACAGGCTGCCGGGAGCTGAAGAACAGAACTCCAAGGCCACGAAGACGAGCTAGTATAGTTGTACGCTAGATGGACTTTTTGTTATGTATTTCAATAACTATGACATATATATGTAAATTATTATCATATTTTGTGCTTTGTGGTAATTCTCTGTGATGGTCCATGTACCTGATTATATAACTGATTATATTAGGAATGATTATTAGTCGTGAGCCCTAGGCTCTATCGTTTGTATCATATATTTTTTTCACGCACGACTCATACTTTATGAATAAGTAACAAGCAGACAAGTTTTAAAATGGTCCATATTTTCCTTAACCTAGTATTTTCAAAAGTAATAAAGGACTAAGTATTCCCACCAAGTGATAAACAACCTAGCGAGTAGTGTACGACTTAAGCTTAGGCAGTTAGCTCGGGGTGTACAACTAATTCTCTCTTAGGGTTTGTAGCCCTTAGGTGCTCTTCATGTTCTTCATCACTTTTGGAATACACCAAAATGTCATCGATGACCACGATAACAAAATGTTCTGATAATGGGTTAAAGACCCTATTTGTAACATCTCGATTTTCCCTTAAAAAGATTTTGTGCAATTTACAACTCTGGCCTAACTAAAACCATAAACGAGCATGGTTATGAGACGGAAAAAATTATTTACAAGTTTTATTTCCCTTAAACTTTGGAGAAAGACATGGAATTGTGATCTCGCAAACCCCCGCAGGGTCCTTGTTCGGTTTCGGTCAAAACGGAGACCCGACTGAAGACCAAACTCTCGAAAATTCCTTGGAGCATACCACTGTGACAAGGATTTCCTCCGCTATCATCCTATCAATTCCAAATCCGCATAGGAAGTGGGTAACCCTAAGCTGGTCTATGTGGTTTAATTTATGATTGTATAAATGTTTTTGTGCATATTTGACTATACCAATGTTAAGTAGAAGTTTGAGGGATTATAGGGTAAAGAGGGTTTTGGGAGATTTTAGCAAATGAAATACATAACTGTACTAATTGGAACCCTAGGAACAATAAACTTTGAACATTTCTGGAGAAAATGAGAACTGAAGTCTCAGGAGCAAATTTTATAAGCTTTCATTCGATTGAAAGAGTTTTCAGCCGAATGAAAGAAAATCTTAGGATTTAAATCGATTGAATCCCAAATTCATTCGAATGAAAGAAGTCTGAAGGTTTCAATCGATTGAATCCCCACGTCAGTCGAATGAAAGAATTCGCAGGAATTCATTCGAATGTAACCCTAGCCATTCGAATGAAACCTGAAGGACTTGAGACTTTAGTGGTTCTAAGGGATCCAATGAGTGCGGGTATGCCTATTATTGTACATGAAAGCATGCATCATGAAGAAACGAACGTCATATGAGTTAGGACGACTGTAGATAACTAGAGGTATTCACGTAAAGTTAAAGGTACATAATTGAACCCTAGGGAATAAAGCAGTGTATAAAGGCTCTGATCACCAAGGATTCAGACGGCCTTAGTCAGAGTATGTAGTTATATAATTAGGAAGATCCTTATTCTCTTGGCACGTCTTACAGACACGCCTCTCACCAATTCTGCAAGCTGGATTGGTCAAGAGCAACGCTGTAACATCCCGATTTTTCTTAGAAAAATAATCATACGCATAATTCTTAAATTAATTTTCTAATCATGATTAGAGAATTAAAATGGGAAATTTTTAAGTAGAATATTCCCAGGAAATAAGACGTGTCGCGATAGGAGGTTCGGCCAACAACCGAACGGCCGCTGTTCGCCGATGGAATTTTCTGACACGAAAAAGGTGTCCGTGAGAATAGTCTCCCAGAGAAAAATTCACAAACACCTTAAAATATTACTACCCGGAGGTAGGGGAGAATTAGAGGATTGCGATGGTATAAACGGAATAATTTTCAGATAACCGTGCGCGACGCACCGACACTGCGAGCGATAAAACACGAGCGAACCGGAACCGGGAGAAAATGAAATTTCAGTAGCTGGAGCTGAAGGGCTGAACGGTGAAGAGAGGAGATTTTTGTCCAAAAATAATCCCCGAAATCATGCTTCCACACTTACACCACCTTACTTGTCTTACACACTAAACCAAAAATCACATCACTAACCATGCCTACACCCACACCTCCCACTATTCATCACCTTTTTCTAAATCATAAAATTTAATTGATTTCCCTCACATTCAACACCCCAAAACCGTGAGCTCTCCCCAAAACCCCAAGAGACATTTTCATTTCTCACATTCTCCATAACAACACACACTAAGCCACACCTCCAAGAACACCACCAAACCTTCAAGAAACCAAGCATTTTCCCATCTCCCTCCATCTCCCACAAACCGAAAACCACAACCCCTAAGTCTTCTCATCTTAGTTTCATTTTATTCCACCGAGAATCAAGAGGAACAACCTCATCATCTTCCACCTTGCTCAATATATTCATCTTGGAGAAAGGAAGAGCTCAAGCTTTGGAAAACAACAAGGCTTGTAGGACTTCACTCAAAACCTCCCTCACCACCACCATCAAGTTTTTCTACAGGTGGGTAGTACCATCACCCCTGTCTATGGGATGTTTATTATATGTTATGTGTGTATTTTGAGTAGGAAAAATTAGAAATGCTATGAGGATAAATGCTACTGTTGTATGTTGGATATATTCACGTTGTTTCATGAGTCTTGAACGTCCCTGTTGGTGCTCGGGTACTGTTGGAATATGTGGGGTGAACTTGGAAGAATTTAAGAGAATGAGAGAAAATAAGCCAGGGGGTAAGCGTCGAGGGGTCTGTGGAGAGTGACTGAAAGGGGGTCTATAGGAAGAGGTTGAGCGACGCCAGGAATGGTGCTCAGCAGGGTTCCGCGGAGGATGCCCTAGAGTCGTCTGAGAGCAGTCTAGTGTTGTTGAGCAGCGCTTGAGATGGTGTTGAGTGGGTTCCGCGGAGGATCCCTGAAGAACTGAGGGGGTTACGTGAAGAGTGTTGAGTGGGCACCAGAAAGGATGTTTTCCGCGGAGGACCCTGGAGAGCTGAGAGGGTTACGCGACGAGTGTTGAGTGGGCACCGGGAGTGGTGCTGAGTGGGTTCCGCGGAGGTTCCTCGAAGTGATGAGTGGCTCCTTGGAGAGTAGACCGAGTGAGTACCAGTAGTGGTGACCGCGTGGGTTCTGCGGAAGTTTCTGACTGGGCGCCAGCAGTGGTGCCCAGTGTGTTCTGCGGAGATCCCTTGGAATGGTAGAGGGCTTCTGCGGAGGTTCCCTAGCGTTGATAGTGGTTTTCGAGCAAGGGATTCCGAGGTCCATTATATTCCAACAAGCACTTAGCAGTAGAAGTTTATGTGATAAGTTTATAATGCTATTTGTTTTGCTATGAGTCACCTAAGGTGCAGAGAACCAGAATACGAGTATTGAGTCTTGCATGCATCACGAGGATAGACCACTAGAGACTATGCTATGACCAAGGTTAATTAATGAAGATAATAATGAACGTAAGAACCAGATGAATACAGAAAGATAAAGTGCATGTGATGATGAGATATGACGAATGAAAATATGCTAACCCGAGTGAGCCGGTACGCGTAAGGAAAAGAAAGAATATGATACCGGTGAACTAAAATGTTAAAGTTCATGCATAGTGCGCAAGAGCAGGCTCGAAGGGAACGTATGCCTTGTGTACGTCACCATGCTCATAAGGAACGCATGGGGCTCGATCACGTCACCAGGCTCATAAGGAACGCATGGGACACGATCACCTTGCATACATACCTATGTGATTAAAGCGTCGCTATGTCCCGACCATGTCGCCATGCTCATAAGGAACGCATGGGGTAAGGTCACCAGGCATGCATATGTGTGTAGTAGTGTCAGAACGGTCAAGGATGGAAAGCACGAGAACTTAGTAAGAAAGACTAGTTCCCTGTCACCTAGTAACTAGATAAAGCCGCCCAGGAACTTAGGCAAGAAAATAACTAGTAGGATGTCTAGATGTATGAACACTTAGAGATCTCCTGGACGGCCGGAGCATAATTAAGTAACCAGATTCCCCTATGCCATAGTCAACCACTGAGAACCACCGTTCTCACCCCCACTCACTTATGGCTTCAGGCGAGATAGATGACGTCCCCGCCGAAGAAGAGGCGGATCCTGCGCAGCAGATTTAGGACCGTAGACCCTGAGACAGGGGAGGAGGCAGAGCTTTGGTCAGTCCTAGTAGTGAATCGTCCCACACCCCACCGAGTCGCGCCACCGGTACTCCCTGAGCCTGAGACTTCCATCGACGGCGAGCCCATTCCGTATGAGAAGGACGTGGAGGTCGACCCAGTTTCTGTGAGATTGCGACTGCCCAAGACATACCAGCAGACTGCATGGATGAGGACGGCCCGAGACTACCGCCGTCAGTTCGCACCCCGCACTCCTAGCCACGAGGCAGGTCCATCCTACGGCCCCCGAGACCCGCCAGATGTACCAGTGCCTTCCTCACCCGAGGAAGAGTATCCTCTGGTAGCTATGGAGGAGGATGACGAGGAAGATGAGCCAAAGCCGGAGTACGAGCCAGAGGGGTCAGAGCCAGAGGAGGATCTAGAGGAGGACCCCGAGGAGGATCCGGATGAGGATTTCAGCAAGGACGAGCCAGAGACCTGACCAGCATTATATCCAGACCCTGTCATCAGATGCCACCCTTTTTGCTAGTAGCCCGAGTCTTATGTGTATTTTGATGTATTCTGTTTTGTAGCCATGGATAGTATGTATGGGCTTAGAGTATGTCTAGCCCTTTTTATGTATTAATACAGTATTTATGATATGTATATGATTTCCTGACATGAATGACATTGACCGTTGGACCCACTTGGTGCTGTTTACTTTACCGTTCATGTATGTATGTGTATGACAGACGACACACGCTTTTATCTGTTATACGACTATTTGGGGCTTATGATAGTTCACACGCATGGCTCTAGTTTGACGCATGATAATAGCTTATGTTTAAAAAGAAAAAAAAATGGGTCCCTATTTTCAGTTAACTCAATTATTTTTCGAAGTAAATTAGGGACTACCAGTATTCCCACACAGCAGCGCCACGACCTAGATGGCCGCTGCTACGGTAGCCAGGAACGCATCACCAACCCCAAGGGAGGTTGATACTCAGAAATATGAGGAGTTCGTGAAAGCTCGTCCGCCTACTTTTGAAGGGCAGGCTGACCCCGAGATCGTGTATGACTGGATTGAGGGGATGGAGCAGGTCTTCGAAGACTTGGACTGCACCGATGAGCAGAAGGTGAAGTTCGCCTGAGGATGTTTCGAGGAGTGGTTCGAGATTGGTGGAGGTCCGCTAGGCCTCTGCTGGAGCAGTGCGAATGAGTTATTACCTGGACTGCATTCACCACCGCTGTGGTGGACAAACATTTTCCCCGCGGGATGAGGAACCGCAAAGAGGTGGAGTTCATGGAACTCAAGCAGGGAGATAGGACTGTGGCAGCATACACTACTGAGTTTGACAAGCTCTGCAGGTATTCTAGCACTTACCGACTGAATCCAGACGAAGGCTGGAAGTGTGCCAAGTACAAGCAAGGGCTGAAGGGCGCACTGCAGGTGGCAATGAACCACCTTGATATCTGGGATTATACAGTTCTGATGGACAAGTGCCTGATGTAACATCCCGATTTTTCCTTAGAGAAATATTCGTAAAATATAAATGATTAATTGATTTTCTAATCATGATTAGAGAATTGAGATGGAAAATTTTAGCTAAAATATCCCTAGGAATTTAGACGTGTCGCTGTAGAAAATTCGGCAGACAACCGAACCGCCATTGTTTATTGATGAAATTTTGGCACGCAAAATGGTGTCCGTGAAAATAATCTCTCGGAGAAAAATTCAAAAACACCTTCAAACATTAATACCCTTAGGTAGGTGGGAATTGGAGGATCGCGACGGTTCAAACGGAATATTTTTCGGACGACCGTGCGCGACGCACCGAGACTGCGAGTGATAAAACACGAGCGAACCGGGACCGGGAGAAAATAAAATCTCAGCAGCTGCAAGGAGAAGGGCTGCACGTTTTTTTTAAGAAATTTTGGGTCAAAAATATCCCCTAAATTAAGCTTCTAAACATCTCATCACCATACCTTCTCACATCATAAACCATACCCATGCCCATACCTCCCACTATTCATTACATTTTATTAAATCCTAAAAATCAATTAATTTTCTCTCCATTCAGCTCTCCAAAACTGAGCTCTCCCCCAAAAATCTCAAGAAAAATTTCTTCTTCTCCAAGTCTCCGTAGCCACTCCTCAAGCCAAGCTCCAAGAACATCATTGTGTCTCCAAGAAAGCAAACATTCTTGCCACCCTCTTTCACCCTCCAAGAACCGAATACACACACACAAAGTCTCCTCATCTTAGCCTCAATTTCTTACACTCACAACCAAGAGGAACAACATCATCATCCTCTTCATTGTGCAAGGTCCTCATCTTTGGACAAAGGTGACATAAAGCTTTGGGAACTTCAAGGCTTGTGGAACTTCACTCCCAAATCCCTTCACCAACCTTCTTGAGAAGTGGGTAACTTAGGCTTTTACTCACTCCTTAGTGCTCTTGAGCTCATGGATGATTATGTGTGTTTATGTGTGTTTGTGTTTATGGGTTTTATGCCTTGAAATGAACTTGCATGTGTTGCTAATGATTTGATTAGGATAAATATATTTTTGATTGTTAAAATTTGTGGGTAAACTAACTAAAACCATCCCTTGATGGTTCTATGCCTTTTTGCATGTTTATGTGATTTATGAGAAAATGCACATAATATGTGTTTTAAGCCTAAAAATAAATTTGTTTGTGTTATTAATGATTTGATTAAAAATAAATGTGATTTGAGGATGATAATATGTGATTTATAAAGGCTGAAGTATGTGGAAAAATGTTTTTAGGGTTGTACATGAAAGAATCTTGAGGAAAGGTGACATAGAGCAAAAATGGAGTTTTTGGCATAAAAGGGCAAAATGGTCAAATCTATAATTTCGGGTGTTTGGGCTAAAAATCTAGGTTTATTATCATGAAAAATGGGTTCAGAGATATCAAAAACCTTGAGGTCAAGACTTGAGTCCATTGGAGTGTGGTTAACTAAAATTTTGAAGGAAATCGGTTTTATGGGCAAAAATGGCATTTTGATCAAAAAGGGGCAAATCTGTAATTTCGGGTGTTTGGCCTAAAAATCTGGGTTTACTATCATGAAAAATGGGTTCAGAGATTTTAAAAACCTTAGGTTCAAGTCTTGATTCCATTGGGTTATGGAGAAATAAAATTCCAAAGAAAAATTGGTTTTTCGGACAAAAATGACATTTTGGGCTTATGGGGGCATAACTGTAATTTTGGGTAAGGAACTTAAAAATCTGGGTTTGTTTTCATAAAAAGTGGGTTCAGAACTATGAAAAACCTTAGGGTCAAGTCTTGAGTCCATTGGGTCTTTGAGAACAAAAAATTCCAAAGAAAACAGGACGTTTGCGGGGGCGAAACGATAATTTTGGAAAAAAGGGGGCAAACTGCAATTTCGTAAAACTGGGAGTGAAATCTGACTTTTTAATCATGAAAAATGGTCTTAGGCTATCAAAAACCTTGGGGTAAGGTCTTGGACCTCTCCGGTTTCTGATTACAAATTTCTGACAGAAAACGGACACATGCTCCGCGATTTTTAGAATAAATACTGAATATGTTTGTTTACGTTTAGGATATGTTTAAACATGAGATGTCGAGCTATGTATGTTCTATGTGTTATGTGTTGCATGAATATAGGAATATGTGCCAGATGTGCTATGTGCTTCATGAATAGATTTTTAGAAAGTATGAACTTATGATGAAAACGATTTATGGGAAATGGAAAGTATGTTAATGATTATGAACTGAGAATTTATGTTTAAGGCTTATGATCTATTGACTGGAATGGGCTGTATTGATATATGTCTTATATGATTACGTGTTGTGGGAATGATTTTATAAAAGGGAAGGAAAGGAAAAAAGTATAGGGCATGACGTCACTAAGCCCCTAAAAGGAAAAAGGAAAGGAAGGAAAAAGGATACTTTTCCTAGCTGTGCGTAATAGCCGGCAGGAAAGGCAAGCTGAACCCTGGGCATGCCTTGTCCCTAGCATAAGGACGAGGTAGGGTCCCCTCGCCATCCCTAGCATAAGGATGGATTCTCCTATCATGAGCTACTGAGGTTTAGCGCGGCCTAGTCCTCACGGTACTGAGACACTAAGGAAGCCTGTCGCGGTAGGCCACCGTTACGGGGGAGGGGGCGTACCTGATCTCTTGTTTCCTTGTAGCTCAAATTAATCTTACCATGTGTCTGTTCATCCTTTGCCTCTTTAATTCTCCCTTTGTTACTCGCCTTACCTTTCCTAGCTTACTTGAAAAAGGAAAACATGCAAGCATAAATATATAATACTTACAAACACTGGGTTGCCTCCCAGGAAGCGCTCTTTTAACGTCACTAGCTTGACGCCTGTTTATTTTTAGCTTGGTTCATCCAGATATGCCACCAAAGGTTTAAGGCCTTGTGTGCTTTCTCCAAGATAAGGCTTAAGCCTTTGTCCATTTACCACCCAGGTTGCTCTCTTGTCCTTGTCCCACAGTTCCACAGCTCCGTGAGGTCTGACTTCCTTGATCTCAAAGGGTCCTGACCATCTTCTCCTCAATTTTCCAGGGAACAGCCTTAACCTGGAATTAAATAAAAGTACCTGCTGGCCCGGATGGAAGTTCCTTACTCTGACCTTGCTGTCATGATATTTCTTCACTTTTTCCTTATAGAGCTTGTTGGAATTGTATGCTTGCAACCTTAACTCGTCCAGTTGATGTAACTGAGTTTTTCTTTTTTCACCTGCACCATTCAAATCAAAGTTTAGAAATCTCAGGGCCCAGTATGCTCTATGTTCAAGTTCCACTGGTAAATGGCATGATTTGCCATAAACCGGTTGGAATGGAGTTAGTCCTATTGGGGCTTTATAGGCAGTCCTATATGCCCAAAGAGCATCATCCAACTTCTGTGACCAGTCTTAGCGAGATCTTGAAATTGTTTTCTCTAAAATTCGCTTAATTTCCCGATTTGAAACTTCTGCCTGGCCATTAGTTTGTGGATGATAAGGTGAAGCCACCTTGTGCCTTACTCCATAGTGTTCTAGTGCCTTGGTCAGTTGTTTGTTCACAAAATGGGATCCGCCATCGCTAATTATTACTTGAGGAGCACCAAAGAGATTGAATATGTTCTTTTTTAAGAACTTAACCACTGTTTTCCCATCAGCTTTGGGAGTGGCTACTGCTTCTACCCACTTAGAAACATATTCAACAGCTACCAGAATATATTGGTTACCAAATGATGGTGGAAACGGTCCCATGAAATCCATCCCCCAGCAATCAAAAATTTCAACTTCTATTATGTTCTGGAGTGGCATTTCGTTTCTTTTTCCAATTCCCCCTGTTCTTTGGCATGCATCACAATTCTTTACATGCATATGAGCATCTTTGAATAGAGTGGGCCAGTAAAAACCAGATTGGAGGACTTTAGCAGCAGTCCTCTCTCCATTATAATGCCCACCATATGGAGAATCGTGACAATGCCATAAAATGCTACTAGCTTCCTCATTGGCAACACATCTGCGTAGTAATCCATCAGCTCCAATCTTAAATAGGTATGGGTCATCCCATACATAATATGTAGCATCTCGGAGGAACTTCTTCTTTTGGTGGTAAGTTAAGTCTTCTGGTAGCACACCCACAGCCTTAAAGTTAGCTATATCGGCGAACCACGGTCTTGACTTGATGAGAAATAGTTTCTCATCTGGAAACACTTCCACGACTTCGGTCTCTTTGATAGTTACTTCGGGATTATTTAACCTGGATAAATGATCTGCAACCAGATTCTCTTTTCCACTTTTGTCTTTGATCTCCAGATTAAATTCCTGCAAAAGAAGTATCCAACGAATCAGTCGTGGTTTACTATCGGGTTTCGTCAGAAGGTACTTGATAGCGGCATGATCAACATATATCACTACTTTAGAGCCTATCAAGTAGCTTCTGAACTTTTCCAAAGCATACACTATGACTAGTAATTCTTTTTCTGTTGTGGCGTAATTAATTTGCGCCTCATTTAAAACTTTACTAGCATAGTGTATAGCATGGATTATCTTATCTTTTCGTTGACCTAGAACTGCTCCTACTGCATAATCACTAGCATCACACATTAGTTCAAAATCAAGATTCCAATCAGGTGCTATGATTATGGGAGCAGAGGTCAAACTAGATTTTAATTTTTCAAAAGCAACCAAACAGTCATTATCAAAAATAAAAGGAGTGTCCTTATTCAAGAGGTTGGTGAGTGGCTTGGCAATTTTGGTGAAGTCCTTGATGAACCTCTGATAAAAGCCTGCATGACCAAGGAAACTCCTGATTCCCTTTACATTGGTTGGAGGTGGCAGTTTTTCAATGACATCCAGCTTTGCCTTGTCTACTTGGATCCCTTTCTTTGAGATTTTATGGCCTAACACAATACCTTCTGTTACCATGAAATGACATTTTTCCCAATTTAGAACCAAATTGGTTTCAATACAACGTTTCAGCACAGCATTGAGATTTGTCAAGCAATCTTCAAATGAGGACCCGAACACGGAAAAATCATCCATGAAAACTTCCATAATTTTCTCCACCATATCCTCCAATATTGCGAACATACATCTTTGAAAGTTGGCAGGAGCATTACATAACCCAAAAGGCATTTTTCAGTAAGCAAAAATACCGAATGGGCATGTGAAAGCTGTCTTTTCTTGATCTTGTGGGTCTACCGTTATCTGATTATAGCCAGAGTATCCATCTAAAAAGCAATATTATTCTTGGCCTGATAATCTCTCCAGCATCTGATCCATAAACGGCAGTGGAAAATGGTCATTCCTGGTAGCTTTGTTAAGTTTCCTGTAATCTATGCACATTCTCCAACTAGTAACAGTTCTAGTTGGGATTAGTTCATCATTATCATTTGTAATTATAGTTATACCTCCTTTCTTAGGAACTACCTGGACGGGGCTAACCCATGAGCTATTAGAGATAGGATAGATTATACCTGCTTCTAGTAGCTTTACTACTTCCTTGCGGACTACCTCTTTCATGGTTGGGTTTAGCCTTCTTTGTGGCTGCCTTACCGGTTTGTAATTGTCCTCCATCAGAATTTTGTGCATACAATAGGAAGGACCAATACCTTTGAGATCAGCTAAGGTCCATCCCAGAGCTTGTTGATTTTCCTTCAAAACTTTAATCACTTGTTCTTCTTCTTCTGGGGATAGCGAATTGCTGATGATTACTGGTTTTTCCTCCTTTTCCTGCAAAAAGACATACTTTAAGTTAGGAGGTAAAGGTTTGAGTTCAGGTTTCTTACCTTCTGTTCTATCATCAGCTTCTTTCCGGATTTCCTTTTGTGCTTCTTGCTCCTTAGGAATAGTAGGTGTTGCTTCTAAACTCATCAGGAAGGCTTCAATTCCAGTCTCTTCTTCTTCAGTGAACTGGGCTGGGCTATCTATTAATGCCATTTCCAATGGATCCACTTCTTGAGGT
Organism: Nissolia schottii; assembly: GCA_003254905.1. NCBI lineage: Eukaryota > Viridiplantae > Streptophyta > Magnoliopsida > Fabales > Fabaceae > Nissolia > Nissolia schottii. Next base: position 859 of record QANU01094355.1, on the reverse strand, counting down.
TTTTCTTTGACTTTTGCTATAGCTTCTTCGAGCAAATCTATCTGGAAGCACTGGCCTTTGTCCTTCGGATGTTGTAGGGCCTCGAAGATGTCAAATTGTACTTCGTCATCATGGACCTTGATCTTGAGCTTCCCTTCATCCATATCAATGCCCATCTTTGCCGTTCTCATGAATGGCCTTCCCAGAATAAGCGGAACTTCCGTGTCTTCAGAAATGTCTATCACTACAAAGTCAGCAGGGATTAGAAATTTATCCACTTTGACTAGAACATCTTCAGCTACTCCCAGTGGATACTTGATTGATCTGTCTGCTAACTGGAGTGACATTCTAGTAGGCTTCAGCTCCATGCCACCTACTCTTTTCATCATGGAGAGTGGCATTAAGTTGACACTGGCTCCTAGGTCAATTAGAGCCTTGCCTACAAACACATTTCCAATAACAACAGGAATTGTAACACTCCCGGGATCTGTTAATTTATGTGGGATGAAGTTTTGGATGATTGCACTACAATTTTCTCCCAACTGTACAACCTCCTCTTCTTGATACTTCCTTTTTTTAGTTAACAACTCCTTCATAAACTTGGCATAGGTAGGCATTTGCTCTAATGCTTCGCCAAATGGTATGTTAATTTGTAATCTTTTGAAAAATCCATAAACCTAGCAAATTGCCTTTCCCTGTCAAGTTTAGATGGAGTCTTTGGATAAGGAAGTGGCTTCTCTTTGATCACCATTTTTTCTTTTTTGACTTCCTTCTCTTCCTTTTTTTCTGATTTTTTTCTTTTTCATTTTTTTCTTCTTTATTTACATTTTTTCTCTTATTTTTTTCTTTCTCCTCTTCTTCTACTTCTTTTTCTTTTCTT
>QANU01094345.1:18781-37715 GCA_003254905.1 Nissolia schottii | reverse complement strand
AGGTTGACGATATATCCTCTACAGGTGAGCAGTGATTTTAAGCAGAGGATAATAGATGCTCAGAAGGCTTGTCGGGAGAATACTTGGTGCAAGTTTTGCAAGGCCGTGGAAGACGGTAAGATTAAGGAGGTGACGACTGATACTAATGGGATCCTGAGATTTAATGGACGCATTTGTGTGCCTAAGGAAGGTAGCTTAAGAGAGGATATCTTAAAAGAGGCTCACAAGAGTCATTTCACCATGCATCCCAGTACTACTAAGATGTATCATGAAGAGTCATTTCACCATGCATCCCAGTACTACTAAGATGTATCATGACCTCAAGCATATGTTCTGGTGGCCAGGGTTGAAAAGAGATGTTGAGGACTGGGTACAGAAGTGCTTGGTTTGTCAGAAAGTGAAATTCGAGCACCAGAAACCATCCGGGTTGCTAAATCCTATAGAGGTTCCAGAATGGAAGTGGGAAGCTATAGCTATGGATTTTGTTTCGGGCTTACCACGTACCCGAACTGGAGTTGATGCTATGTGGGTAATTGTGGATAGATTGACTAAGTCTGCTCACTTTATCCCAATCAAGATGACCTATTCATTGGAGAAGCTTGTACAGATGTATATCAAGGAGGTGGTAAGACTGCATGGAGTACCCTCTTCTATTATCTCAGATAGGGATCCCAGATTTACCTCCAGATTCTGGACTGCGTTTCAGAAAGCTTATGGATCGCAATTGCACTTGAGTTCTGCATATCACCCTCAGTCTGATGGTCAGTCTGAACGTACTATTTAGACCTTGGAAGATATGTTGCGGGCTTGTGCACTTGATACACCAGGAAACTGGGAAGAAATATTGCCATTTGTGGAGTTTGCCTACAACAACAGTTATCAAGCCAGTATTGGTATGGCTCCGTTTGAAGCATTGTATGGCCGCAAATGTCAGTCGCCTTTGTGTTGGAACGACAGCAGGCAATATCGCTATCTAGGTCCTGAAGAGACCCGAGAGACCGAAGAGTTGATGAAGTTGTTACGCAACAGAGTGCTTACGGCGCAAAGCCGGCAGAAGAGTTATGCAGACAACCGGAGAAGGCCGCTTGAGTTCCAAGAGGGAGATCATGTCTTCCTAAAGGTTACTCCGGCAACAGGTATTGGGAGGTCATTGAAGATCAAGAAGCTAAACCCCCGATTCATTGGGCCGTTCCAGATTCTAGATCGTATCGGTCCAGTAGCATACCGAATAGCTTTCCACCGAACCTTGCCAACATTCATAATGTTTTTCATGTCTCTCAGTTGCGCAAGTATTATGCATCCCCCGACCATGTGTTGCGACCAGAACAGATACAGTTGAGAGACGATTTGTCTTTACCGCTGACACCACAGAAGATTGTTGATCATAAGATTCGCCAGACAAGGAACAAGGAGGTTCCTATGGTACGAGTGGTATGGACGAACGGAGAAGTTGAGGAGCACACATGGGAATTATAGACGGATATGAAGAAGGCATATCCAGAACTATTCTGAGAGGTATGAACCCATCCTTATCCATCAATTTCGAGGGCAAAATTTTTCGAAGGGGGGTGGAATGTAACAACCCAAGTTTTTCCTTCGCTAAAACTCCGCTTAATAAATAATTAAGAATATGCTAATAAGGAAAAGATGAGATAAAAATGGAATAAAATTCACAGAATTTAATTAATCTCTATCGTATTAGTTAAAAATAATAATTTTGCGATCTCGTGACGTTTGGAGACGTTTGGGTTAGTATTAGGCTATTTTTAGAACTTAAGGGTGACTCAAAGGAGTCTGTAAAATACACTAATATGAAAATAATGTCTGAATATTTCAAGAAAAATGTAAATAGGAATAAGGAAAAATTATAGGTCACAACAGTATGTCCGAAATATTTTTAGGACGTTCGGACGTAAATAGTTAATGAACGAAGACGATCAAAATCACACCGGGAATAATAAGAAGACTCTAGGCTTAAAGCCAAACTCTCCCATGGCAGCCCTCCAACCCGAAACACACACACTTGCACAAAAGACTCAATTCCTTCTTCCTAAATTCCTAAGAGAAAAACCCTAAAGCCATCCAAAGCCCTAAGCTCCATCATCATCTCTTGTTCTCATCATCCTAATTCACTCTCAAATTAATCTAGAAAGCAAGCTAGTATCAAGGTTAGAAAATTCTCTTCAAGAAGAAGCCAAGCTCACAAGTTCTAAACCCTAATCTTCCATAACCTATGTTTGGCCTAATTATGTTCTTGTTTTCATTTCTAGGTCAAGAAAGCCAAGCAAGCAAGCAATGCCCAATGCTGCTGAAATATGGCTATATGCCACATGCTGAAAAGGCTATATGCCTATGCTGAAAGGCCGTGATCACGTGAGCCGCTATGATCCCACTTCAGGAGGTCTAGGCATCCTGAATATAGAAGCCCGCCACAGGTGGTGTCGAGAGGGCATACCTGGGGGTGCGCGGTTACCACGCCTATGCATTGTCGAAAGGGGCAAGCTTAGGTGGGGGTACAATATCCGCCCACTGTCGAGGGGTCCCGAGGGGGCACACGGTAAGTGGAAGCCCACTGCAGTAAGGTCTGGACAGTGTCGGCCTATACTGAGGGTGTGAGGTTATTCCGTCATACTAGTATCACAGAGGACATTGCTATGGTGGGAATAATATCTATTCTGTTATGCTGCTGTATTCTGTTACGCTGTTATGTGCTGCTATGCTGTTATATTCTGTCATGCTGTTTTATTCTGTTATTCTGCTATATTCTGTTAAACGTGTTACGCTAATGACTCTGCTGCATGTATTCTGCTGACCTCTGCTATGTCTGTATTGGATGATTCTGTGATGCATATTTGAGTGAATCTGTTATGCTGAAGATGTTCTGATTTTATGGTGTTATTTAGTCTGATTTGAATAAATAATCTGCTATTATGTCGTACCGTCAAGAGCACGCTCGAGACGGTTTTGTATATGCCGAATTGCTAATCAGCACGAGAACGTAGTAAGCAAGAGTAGTTCCCATGTCACATAATAATGCTGATAAAGCCGTTCAGATAGGCCAGATAATAAATGATAGGCTGTTTAGTATATATATGTTCACCTAGAGATCTCTGAGCGGCCTGAAGTCCGACATAATATAATACACGATGCAGGAACTAAGTTATTCCACTGAGAACCTACCGTTCTCATTCCCCACTATTTTATGACTTCAGGTACCGAAGAAGATGAGTCTTGTTTTGACGATGCTGATGATCCGCCCGTTGAGCCATGAGCGGCTAGGATTGGAGGAGCTTAGAGAGATAGCTGTTTAGATTTTGGTCAAGGACGTACTGAGTAGCATTCCAGTAGTCCTTGTATTTTCATGCTGTATATTTTGGATTCTGTATATGACACTTTGAGCTATGTACATATTATGTATACAGTGACATGACTTTGTATGGTGGACCCATGAATGTATATTGCTTGTTCTACTTATCATAGTGTTATCCGCTTTGTTATTATATTTGTTTATTTCCAACACATGGCTCTATTTAATTATTGATGTAATATAAGTGAAAAATTTAAAATGGGTCCTTATTTTCTTAAGCAACCACTATTTTCTAAAAGACAACTACGGACTAAAGTATTCTGATCAGATAGCAAACAACCTAGTGAGCATTGTTTACTACGTACGGGTAAACAGTTAGCTAGGGTGTTTCAGTTTGAATTTAATCCTAACGACAGATTTTGTGAAATGGTTAACGATGCATTCGACGGTGCCATGCTTGACGAAGAACCTAACACCGAGGCTAACAACTTTTATAGTCTGTTACAAGAAGCAAATACTCTGGTATGGGAAGGCTCTGCACATACGAAGTTATCTATGGCTGTTAGGATGTTGACTATGAAGTCTGATGCCAATTAATCCGAGAGATCATTTGATCAGTGGCTTTCGTTCATCCAAGAATTTACACCCCCTAATAATGACATATCGTCAAACTTTTACCAAGCCAAGAAAATTTTCTCTAAACTTGGGTTGGAGTCCTTAAAGATTGACTGTTGTCCTGCGGGGTGTATGTTGTACTATAAAGACGAGGCAAGGTTAACTAAGTGCAGATTTTGTGGCGCTACTAGGTTTAAACCAACGAGAGTTATTCCTGGGAGATACAAGAATGTTCCGTACAAAAGAATGTATTATTTGCCATTAATCCCAAGGCTAAAAAGATTGTTTGCATTGATGAGCTCAGCACCACACATGAGATGGCACTACAAGAACAAGAGAAATGACGGTAATATGACGCACCCGTCGCATGCAGAAGAGTGGCAACACTTTGACAACGTTTATCCTGACTTTGCTGCAGATCCTCGGAATGTCAGATTAGGCCTTTGCTCGGATGGTTTTTCTCCTAATAATCAATTCAGCAAACCCTACTCGTGTTGGCCAGTGATTGTTACGCCGTATAATCTTCCCCCTGATATGTGCATGAAAGATCCATATCTGTTTTTATCTTGCGTCATCCCGGGGCCGAGCAACCCAAAAGCTAAGATTGACGTTTTCCTCCAACCATTGATTGATGAATTGATAATTTTGTGGAGCACAGGTGTTCTTGTGTATGACGTGTCCATGAAACAAAATTTTATGCTGAGGGCATCCTTGATGTGGATTGTTAACGATTTTCCTGCTTATGGCATGTTGTCTGGATGGATGACAGCGGGTAGGTTGGCATGTCCAGTTTGTTTGGAAGACACTAAGGCATTCCGGCTACCAAACGGAGGAAAACAATCGTGGTTTGATTGTCACAGGGTATTCTTGGATCCTGATCACACTTATAGGAACAGTAAGTATGGATTCCGGAAGAACAGAATTGAAAACGCTCAGCCTCCACAGAGATTAACTAGCATGGACATTTGGAGGTGGGTAAGACGGTTTCCGAAGATAACTGAGAGTGGAAATGTTAGGCTTCCAGGTTACGGAGAACAACATAACTGGACGAAGAAAAGCATATTTTGGGATTTGCCGTATTGGAAAGATAATTTAGTTCGCCATTGTCTTGATGTTATGCATATTGAAAAGAACGTTTTTGATAATATAATTCATACTGTCATGAACACTGATCAAACCAAGGACAACGAAAAGGCAAGACTGGATTTGAAAGATGTTTGCAGACGCCGTGAGTTGAATTTACATGAGATTTCTGGCGGTCATGTCATCAAGCCGAAGGCTTGCTACACACTGAACAAGCAACAAGTCCAACGTGTTCTTCATTGGTTACAGACTCTTAGATTGCCTGACGGTTATGCATCTAACTTGGCTCGATGTGTAAATATCGCCCAAGGAAAGCTGGTTGGAATGAAAAGTCATGATTGTCACGTGTTTATGCAATGTTTGCTGCCAATTGTGTTTAAAGAGTTACCCAAGAACGTGTCAAAGCCTCTAACAGAATTAAGTCACTTCTTCGGGACATTGTGCTCATCCACAGTTAATGTTGAAGACCTCGTACTCCTGGAACACAACATTTCTATTATCCTCTGCCAGCTTGAAAGATTGTTCCCTCCCAGTTTTTTTGATGTTATGGAACATTTGCCTGTACACTTGCCTTACGAGGCTCGAATGTGTGGTCCGGTTCAGTATAGGTGGATGTATCCATTTGAGAGATGCATGGGAGTGTTCAAGAGGATCGTTAAGAATAGAGCTCGCATTGAGGGGTCGATATGCGAGGCATTCTTGACAAAAGAAACTTCATTCTTCTATTCGTACTACTTTGCTGCTAATGTTGACTGCAGTAGAACCACGGTGGGACGTAACGACGATGGTGGAGGAGTGCCTAGTCTGTCGACCCTTTCTATATTCAATCAAACTGGTCGTCCGGCAGGAAAGGGAAAGGACTATTGGTTTAGTGGGAAAGAAAGGGAAGCAGTTCACTTAGTTGTTTTGCTCAACTGGGAAGAAGTACTTCCCTACTATGAGTAAGTTCGTTCAACCATATATTTTCATAAATTATATTTGATTAACATACAATTTAACCTTTGTTTTGTTACCAACTGGTGTATGACTTCAGGATGTTTCAACGTGAATTTGGTGATCAGTACAACAATCAAACGTTCCCGTCATGGATTGCAAACTATGTATGCCTTTACAGATTTTAGACTATCTACTTTACCCGAATGAAATACTTTACATCATCATCGATTAAGTTTAACTAAAACTTTATAACCTGGATTTCATTAGGTGCAAAATAATTCTAGAAACGACAGTGACTTGATGAGTTTGACATGGGGACCAATGAACAAGGCGATTAGCTGGCCCATTTACTTTGTTAACGGATACAAGTTTCACACACATAAATGGTCAACTAATCAAAAGACAGACAGCAGTGGTGTTTGTGTCAAGGGTGAATATTCTAATACTGATGGACCAAGCGTTGATTTCTACGGAGTGCTACAAAAGATACTTGTATTAGAATATAAACACAATGGTCCATCTAACCATGTCATTCTCTTCTACTGTGATTGGTACGATCCTTCCCCAAACGGAACACGGACTCATCCAGATTACTACGTTACTGAGATTAATCATGCAAGGCAGTACAATGGTTATGATACATTCATCGTTGCTGAAAGAGCGAAACAAGTTTACTACGCAAGCTATCCAGGACCTACTCAATCAAGCTGGAAAGTTGTGATCAAAAGCAAACCGAGTGGCCGCATTGAGATGGATGGATTGGAATCAACTGAGCAATCAACGAATGATCAACCGTATCAAGTGCCAGATCCAATTCCCGCAACAATTGTTGTTCAAACAACAGATACGAGCACATTGTTAGCAACAGGCGACGAACCAGAAATATGCCAACTTTCTAACCTCTATCAACAATCAACTGGTGATGCCGGCAATGATGAGGACGAAGAAGAGGAAGAAGAGGTAGAAGAAGACGAAGAAGAAGAATTTGACGACGACCTAAATTCTGATGAGACTGACGATGATGTTTATCTTTCATCGTCAGACTAACTAATATTTGTAATTATTTGAACAATTGCTAATTTAAATTTCTTTTAATAGATCTAAACATGCAATGATGTTTATATGGGGACCACTTCGTTCAACTACTTTGTCAATTATTTGTTAAGTTTAACTGCTATGAATATATATACATAATATAAGCAGTTTAATTGTCACTTTATTTCAACACTTTGCCGTGTGTAAAATTTTCTATTATAACTGCGTCAGTTTTCATTATTTAATATGTTATTATTAACTAAATAAATATCTGTTTACAAGTTATTAACTATAAATTTCCATATACCGTGTAATTTAAAAAATTTACTCATACATTATTTGTTTTTAATATTATGTATTTAATTAAAATTATTGAATATTAATTGTTTAATATTTAGTTTTCTATAGAAATTTTAAACTAATTATAAAACTTTACTTATAAATCTAATTCAATCTCTAAATTAATTTTAAATAAATAATTAAATAAATTTTAAATTAATTTACAAATATTTAGTATTAATTGAAATTAGTTAATATTTATCTATATTATTAATTAAAATTGCAATTAAAATAAATATACACAAATATAATTATTTAATAATAATTCAAAAATAAATTTTATTTAATAAATAATAATTTTATTTAATAAATAATAGTTATTTTAATAAATCTATTTATTTAACTATTAATTATTTAATAATAATTTGAAAATTATTATTTTATTTAATAAATAATAATTTTATTTAATAAATAATAGTTATTTTAATAAATCTATTTATTTAACTATTAATGATTTAATAATAATTTGAAAATTAATAATTTATTTAATAAATAATAAATAATTCATAATATTATTTAATAATATATTTTATTTAATAAACAATAATTTTATTTACTAAATAATAATTATTTAATAAATTTATTTTAAAAATTTTTAATTTTTTTTCAAATATTCATTCATTACCGTCGGTAATAACAAACGGTAATCGCCACATTTTTACCGGCAGTTTTTTGTCGACGGTAACATATAAATAATATTAATAAAGCATTCCAAACTTTACCGTCGGTAAATGAAACTTTTCCGTCGGTAATACCTTCGCCACTTACCGTCTGTCTTCTCCGCCGTAACCTGATGAATAAAATACTATTATATTTACCGTTGGTACTGACAGACGGTAAAGACACGCAACCACCGTCGTCGTTTTCCGACAGTAAAGCTAGAATAAAATATTATAACTAGTACCGGTTGTTATTTCCGATGGTAATGCGGCTCAGATATGCTATGCGGTGAGCCGGTTACCGTCTGTTATATCTGACGGAAATTATCGTCGGTCTTGTCTCTCCGACGCTAAATTAGTTTCCATCGACTACTTTACTGGCAGCCCGATGGTCGACGGTAAATCCGACGGTAACCCTGATATCTGACGGTAAATCGTTCCGACGGAAATTCCGACGGTAATAGTCAATTTTCTTGTAGTATCCCTTCCTCCATTCTCTTCCCACCACTGCCACCATTGCCGCCACCACTGCCACCACTCCACCGCGCCACCATTATCGCTACCGCCACCACCGCTACTCTACTGCGCCACCACCACTACCTCCTGTTTCACACATTTATTGGTTTGTTTGTTTCTTGTTCTCCTCTGTTGTTTTATTTTTTCAAAACTATGTCTTGTTTTCTTTACTGTGAGGTTTTCCTTCATTTTTTATTACCTTTTCGTTCATTTTTTACTATGTCTATTTTTTTCTCCTTTCTTTTTTTATCACCTTTGTCTTGCTTTTATATTCAAATACAAATTGCCTTTGGTTATTTTCAAGCCTCAAATGTATTGTTCTCCTTTGTTTTTTTTTATTAAATATAGGAGTGCATTATTGTCTCTTTGTTGATATTCATGAACTTGTAGCTTTCATATATGTTAAGATATGAACTTGTATTTTTCGTCTATGTTAGGATATAACCTTGTAACAAGCTACTACTTGTTGCTAAAAACTTGTAGCTTAATTGCAAGATTGAAGATTAAAGGAGATTGAACGAAGATATTGCTCAACCAATTTTCAAAGTTTGCAACAGCAATTTGGTATGTCTTTAACTTAATTATTACTAGGATAAAGACTTATTTTCTTAGGATAGATTTGTAGGATTGGAGTTGTATGCCTGGACTGGGGGAAGGAACACTTAGCGTTACTCTCTGACATTGTTTGGATTGAAGTGCTGGAAACGGTGATTGTATGTTGTTTGTGGAGATTGGAGGGTCTATGTTTTAGAACGGTTTAGGAAATATTGTGTCGAATTGATGTATAATAAGACCATTAAAGTAATTAAAATCGTTAAGTTCACGTCCATTAATTGTGTACTAACCCGGTCACGGGGATCATCATGGAGACCTTCTCTTACCTACCTACTGATGCCCCGAGCACTTCTCTGCTAGCACTTACTCCCTCCCCAAATCCACCTATGGCTCCAGGCGTTCATCCCTTGGCTCCCATCATCATTGAGGAGGACAAGCCCGCACCCTGTGACAAAGACGTGGAGATGGACCCAAAATCGGTCCCCGCTGTGGCATCCCTACCCGTGTATCTTGGTTTACGCACTCGACAAACCGCAAGGAAGTGGGTCACCCCTGTGATCAGACGTCAGCTAGCCTCGCGGACCCACGGTGCTGAGGCAGGACCCTCTACAATACACATCAGTCAGCAAGGGTTGTTCAACATACCCGAGTCGAGGTAGGAGACCGATGAGGAGGAGGACTCTCCTAACTGCGACTCCCTCGAAGGAGACTCAGACGAGGAAGACCCTAAGGAAGAGGAGGAAGAAGACCCTGAGGAGGACCAGGAAGAAGACGACCCCGAGGAGGATTGAAGGCCAAATTCTTTGGACAGCAGCAAGATCTTCATCATCTACCGTGTTGATATTTTGTATTGACTAAATGGAGTAGTGTTCCATTATTCTTAATGTTATATTATTTCCATTTTTAACTGTAATGAATCTAAACATGCAATGATGTATATATGGGGATCACTTTGTTGAACCACTATGCAATGATGTATATATGGGGACCACTATGTAATAATTGTTTGTTAAGTTTGCTATAATTTTAATGCTTAATAATCGTTTGGATTGATGTCTCAATCGCTTGCAATATATGCTTTATTCTCATATTTCATGTTCCGCAAATAAGTCGAGAAAAATTTTAAATTGGTCCATATTTCCAAGTAAAGGGTATTTTCAAAGATATTATAGGACTAAGGTATTCCATCCAAAGCAGATAAGCATTGTTTATGACTTAAGCGTAACTAGCTAGCTAGGGTGTTACAATTCCCTATTTTAATTGCTTATTTTTTATTTAATATTTTAGTATTGATTAAATAAATATTTAATTAGTTATTAACTATAAATTTCTATATATATTAATAAATTAAAAATTAATTAAAATTATTTACTATTATAATTATATAATTTAATAAAATTTTAATTAAAATAAATAATAATTTATTAAATATTTAATTATATAAATATATTAATAAATAAATATTTAGTATTAATTAAATAAATTTTAATTAGTTATTAAATATAAATTTCTATATATTTATAAATTACAAAAATTAATTGAAATTATTTGTTAATATAATTATATAGTTTATTAAAATTTTATTTAAAATAAATAATAATTTATTAAAATAATTTTTTTAATATTTAATTAGCCAACGGTATAACCGAAAAAAACATACCGGCAGAATTAAAACGACAGTAAAAGGATCAAAATACTAATATTTAGACAATAAAAAATTAGTATCTTTACCGTCCGCTACCAAAAACTCACTGACGGTAAAGGATTAAAATATTATTATCTTAATCATCATAAAGAACTGACAGTAACATGATGAATAAAATATTAATATATATACGGTCAATTAATTCTGACGATAGAGGAATAAAATAGTAATATCTTTATCGTTGGTGGTGCCCGACGTTAATCAACGGTAAATGTAACATCCCGTTTTTTCCCCTCAGCGAAACGTTCGTCGAAAGTAAATAAAATAAATTGTAAGACAACTTAGAAAGGTTAGAGAAGGAGTTTTAGGGTTAAAAATGCCCAAGGAACCTAGGGTTGCGGTTGTAGGAAATTCCGCAGACCGCAGAACGGTCCGGTTCGGACACCGGCAAGCAAAAACGGGTCGAAAGCATCTGTAAAGAATACTTCCCTGGAGGAAACTTTACAAATGCCTTAAACCAATGATATTCCCATGTAGGGGAAAATTAGAGGATCGCGACGGTACAAGCGGAATATTTTTTGGACGACCCTGCGCGACGCACCGGCACTGCAAGCAATAAAACACGAGCGAAACGGAATCGGGAAAAGTCAAATTTCCCAATTCCCACGTGACCCAATCTGATTTCCAAGGAAATTATTTTAAAATCTAATAACTATTCATTGATGTGACATTTCTATTATCTTTTAAATTAATTAATTTTTAAAGAAAATACAAAAGGCAAAATTGTAATTATGCATAGGGTCAAAAAGGTAAATTTAAGGGCAGCCTCTTGGCTATAAATAGCCAGCCCATAAATCAGAAAAATTAGAGAAAAATTCCTATCCTAGCCGAAACTCTGTCCGTGTGCTCCGAGATTTCATCGAAGAAACTTCGCCGGAAAGCTTGGATCGCGCCCTAAGCTTGGAGGACGACTCTCCCGCCTCTTCCTCACCACCGGACAGCCCCCAATAAGTGGGTAACTCTAGCTTACTCACCATCCTTGGTGGTTGGATGTGTTATGTGTGTGTGTGTTCTTCTATGTATGTATGTGTATGTATGTTAGAACTTATGCTAGGATGTTAGGAAGATGATTTTGAAGGGTCTTGTGACCTGGACTAGCTAGGATTTTGATGGTTGGAATATGTGTAAGAACCTCAAGGAGTGTCCATGAGAAAAGAGGAAGAGAAAGGAAAGAAAATAATGCATTCTGTTTCAGTTTCGCCCAGGTACCGCTGAGCGGCCCCAGGCACCGCTGAACGGAGTGCATCAGAAAACAATGTTTTTAACACATGGACTCCAGGGCACTGAGCGGCCAAAGGATCGGCTGAGCGGCCTGAAGGTCACTGAAGATAAGGATGGAAAGATATTTTTGAAAGATAAGCATGGAAAGATATTTTTGAAAACTGGGCCCAGCCCGCTGAGCGAGATGAGTTACGGCTGAGCGAGGAGGCTCTGACCGCTGAGCGAGAAGAGCTCAGACCGCTGAGCAAACAAGAGGTTCCGTTGAGCGACCTGAAACTTGAACGTCTCATGGAAGCTGTCTTGAGGCACATAGTCCAACAAATTATGATTTAAGTGATATGTATGACTGAAGTATATGAACCATAAGATGTAATAGGTAGGATTTCATGCATTGTACTTATGGAGATAATATGTTAGCATGCCATGCATCATGTTAAGGTACTTTTAGAGGAGTAGAGGTTAAGCAAGTAATGAGTAAAGATTATAGTCGAAATGAACCTTAGGGAACAAGTCATGCCATGCTATGAGAAAAGAAAGAAAAAAGAAGAAGAAATGTTATGAGAAATAAAAGATGATGGTATGATGTAATGCTATGAGAACAGGTACAGGACATGACGTCACATAAGTCCAAATAATGATCCCACTTCAGTAGAGTCGCAAGGGCTACTGAAGGTGGAAACCCGCCACAGGTGGTGTCGCAAGGGCATACCTGGAGGTGTGCGGTTACCAAACCTAGCAATGTCAACAGAGGACATGCTAAGGTGGGGGTACGATACCAGCCCACTTCCGAGGTGTCAAGAGAGGGCACGCGGAAGGTGGAAGCCCACCCCAGGTAGGTAAAAGAGGACCTACCTGGGGGTGTGCGGGTATTCCGTCAAGTAATGTCAACAGAGGACATACTATGATGGGGATATTGAGTACCACGCTCAGCCGCGTCGCCAGGGCCAGCCCGTCACCATCCAACAATGGGTGGTTGTTCATATCCTTGATCGATGCATTCCTCCTATGAGCTTTACGTGGTTAGCTACCACACCGGTTAGAGCGCTGCCGGGTCGTCAACAATAGGGAACGCAAGTAGGTTGTAGTCGTAGGCCACGGCTACAAGACTGGAAGGGCTCAAGAAAGAGGAAAGTAAAGAAAGAGTAAATATGAAAGAAAGAAAGAAAGAATTATAATATGTGATGTATGAATGAATGTATGTATGTAATGTATGTAAGAATGTATGTAAGAAGATAAGTAAAATCAAGTAATTACCGTCAAGGGAACGCTCGAGACGGCTATGTATGTATGCGAAGGAAAATAACAAGCACGAGAACTTAGTAAGAAATAGTAGTTCCCCTATCACTTAGTAACATAGATAAAGCTGTTCAGGACTTTAGGACAGATAATAATCAGTAGGGATGTTAGTATGCATGTTCACTTAGAAACACCTGAACAGCCTGGAGTATAACTAAATGAACCACGAGATCGCAGAGCTACAGTTTTCCACTGAGAACCTACCGTTCTCACCCCCACTACCTTATGACTCTAGGAACCCATGACGAATCATACTACGAGGATGCGGCCGAACCGGCCAAGGAGCTATGAGGCGGTTCAGACCAGCCAGAGACACCAGAGCCAGCTAGAGCCAGTATTTTGTCAGGGGCAGACTAAGTAGAATTATAGTAGCCCTTGTATTTTGATGACATTTATTATGTATAGACAGACACGTGGCTTGTATATTAATTGTTGTAACTATAACTAGGTGACTTTGTGATGGACCAAAATGTATGTCCAGTTTATGCTTTGCTATTACTCGACTGTTATTCCCTAAGCCTCAGGGCTTTACCGCTTGTTATAATTGTTCTTTCTGACGTATGGCTCCTATTTTACACGATAATTGATATGATGGAAAAGTTTAAAATCGGCCCCTATTTTCCTAAACCACTATTTTTCAAACGTAATAATGGACTATGAGCATTCCCACCAGGTAGTAAACAACCTAGTGAGCTTTGTGTACGACTTAAGCGTAGGCAGTTAGCTAGGGTGTTTCAGTAAATCGGTTCAAATGTACCCGTATGGGAACCGGTTTCCATCAAGCACTTTACTGTCGGTTCGTGAGCCGATGGTAAAGCTGACGGCAATGTCGAAAGCTGACGGAACCCTCGCAATTTTTTGATCGTAATTTTGACGGTAATAGACTATCTTCTTGTAATGCATGGGGATCTATGAACAAAGAAATTAGTTGGCCTATTTATTTCTTAACGGATACAAGTTCCACACATTTGAATGGGCAACTGGACAAAGGACAAACAATAGTGGGTTTGGGTTAAGAGTGAATATTCTAATAGTACTGAAACAACCAATGATTGGTATGGAGTGCTTAAACAAATTATTGAATTATAATATGCATTTGATGGTCCATCTCATCATGTTGTACTTTTCTATTGTGATTGGTATGATCTAAACGAAACTCCGACTAACCCCAACTACAAGATCATTGAGATTAATCCTACAAGGTGGTATAAGGGGTATGATCCATTCAATGTTGATGAAAAAGGAAAACAAGTTTATTACACAAACTATCTAGGAGCTAGCCAATCAAGTTCGAAATTTGTGATGAAATGCAAACCAAGTGGTCAAATTGAGTTTGATGACACAGAATCTCCAGACAATGCATTTGATCAAGCATATCAACTGCTGGAGCCAATCCCTGCAGCAATAATTGTTGAGTCTCCATTGTTTAACACATTAGGTAATAGTACATTTGATGATGACTCTAAGATAGTTGAACTTCCTAACCTCCAACTGAAACACCCCTACTAGCCATTTAACCTATAGTCGTAAATATGGCTTATAGGGTTGTTATCTGCTTTGGTTGGGATTACTTATAGTCCCTATACTTTAGAAAATAATCTCTTATTGAAAGTATGGACCGGTTTAAAAGCTCTTTTATATTCATGATTGGTGAATGGAAATATATAGCAAACGATAAAGCCTCACGGCGTAACACTAGTCCTCTGAGGCATACAGAATGTACCATAACAAGCGAACCCTAATAAATTTCATCACATAACTGGTCCCATACAATTAAGTCAATTGATAATTTACATAATACACTTAATTCCACAATTTACGCATAGCATAATACAAAAAGGGCCTATCTGTCGTGTCTGTACAAAGGTTACCACCAACTATGCTATTGTCTTGCCACTACTCTTCCTCAGAGTCTTTGTCTGGGTCTTCTTCTTCCTCTGAATCTAACTCCATGGGGTCCTCCTCATCTGAGTCCTCACTAGTGAAAGTTGGCGAAGCCAGGACTGGAGAGTCGTCGTCTTCCTCTACCTCTCAAGTAATCTCGGGGATCGAGGGCAAGTCTCGGTGTGCTGTGGAGGGTCTTGCCTCGGCGTCATGGGTACGAGGGGTCAGGCGGCGTCTGAAGAGAGGGTTTACCCTCTTCCTTGGTCATTGGCGGTAACAGTGCGGCCGTGTGGGAGGTGGTAGGGAGTTCAGGTCCACCTCAACGCCCTTCTCATATGGTGGAGACTCCTCGTCGTCGTTGTCTGGGATAATTGGAGTGGCAGGCGTGGATCCTCGACCACCTTTGGACAAACAGTCTCGTGCTCTCGTCACAACCCTAGTATGGGGATTACATGACAGAGACTCGTACTCCGATCGTGTCTGGTCCGTCGGTGAAACGCTCGTCACTGTCATCTAGCATCATAAGCGAGTGGGGGTGAGAACCATACGTTCTCAGTGGGCATCTATAGTGGTTACTACTTTTCTTTGGCTCGATTATGATCCAGGTCGGTCAGGAGATCTCTAAGTGTCATGTCATTCTACANGGACTTTAGGACAGATAATAATCAGTAGGGATGTTAGTATGCATGTTCACTTAGAAACACCTGAACAGCCTGGAGTATAACTAAATGAACCACGAGATCGCAGAGCTACAGTTTTCCACTGAGAACCTACCGTTCTCACCCCCACTACCTTATGACTCTAGGAACCCATGACGAATCATACTACGAGGATGCGGCCGAACCGGCCAAGGAGCTATGAGGCGGTTCAGACCAGCCAGAGACACCAGAGCCAGCTAGAGCCAGTATTTTGTCAGGGGCAGACTAAGTAGAATTATAGTAGCCCTTGTATTTTGATGACATTTATTATGTATAGACAGACACGTGGCTTGTATATTAATTGTTGTAACTATAACTAGGTGACTTTGTGATGGACCAAAATGTATGTCCAGTTTATGCTTTGCTATTACTCGACTGTTATTCCCTAAGCCTCAGGGCTTTACCGCTTGTTATAATTGTTCTTTCTGACGTATGGCTCCTATTTTACACGATAATTGATATGATGGAAAAGTTTAAAATCGGCCCCTATTTTCCTAAACCACTATTTTTCAAACGTAATAATGGACTATGAGCATTCCCACCAGGTAGTAAACAACCTAGTGAGCTTTGTGTACGACTTAAGCGTAGGCAGTTAGCTAGGGTGTTTCAGTAAATCGGTTCAAATGTACCCGTATGGGAACCGGTTTCCATCAAGCACTTTACTGTCGGTTCGTGAGCCGATGGTAAAGCTGACGGCAATGTCGAAAGCTGACGGAACCCTCGCAATTTTTTGATCGTAATTTTGACGGTAATAGACTATCTTCTTGTAATGCATGGGGATCTATGAACAAAGAAATTAGTTGGCCTATTTATTTCTTAACGGATACAAGTTCCACACATTTGAATGGGCAACTGGACAAAGGACAAACAATAGTGGGTTTGGGTTAAGAGTGAATATTCTAATAGTACTGAAACAACCAATGATTGGTATGGAGTGCTTAAACAAATTATTGAATTATAATATGCATTTGATGGTCCATCTCATCATGTTGTACTTTTCTATTGTGATTGGTATGATCTAAACGAAACTCCGACTAACCCCAACTACAAGATCATTGAGATTAATCCTACAAGGTGGTATAAGGGGTATGATCCATTCAATGTTGATGAAAAAGGAAAACAAGTTTATTACACAAACTATCTAGGAGCTAGCCAATCAAGTTCGAAATTTGTGATGAAATGCAAACCAAGTGGTCAAATTGAGTTTGATGACACAGAATCTCCAGACAATGCATTTGATCAAGCATATCAACTGCTGGAGCCAATCCCTGCAGCAATAATTGTTGAGTCTCCATTGTTTAACACATTAGGTAATAGTACATTTGATGATGACTCTAAGATAGTTGAACTTCCTAACCTCCAACTGAAACACCCCTACTAGCCATTTAACCTATAGTCGTAAATATGGCTTATAGGGTTGTTATCTGCTTTGGTTGGGATTACTTATAGTCCCTATACTTTAGAAAATAATCTCTTATTGAAAGTATGGACCGGTTTAAAAGCTCTTTTATATTCATGATTGGTGAATGGAAATATATAGCAAACGATAAAGCCTCACGGCGTAACACTAGTCCTCTGAGGCATACAGAATGTACCATAACAAGCGAACCCTAATAAATTTCATCACATAACTGGTCCCATACAATTAAGTCAATTGATAATTTACATAATACACTTAATTCCACAATTTACGCATAGCATAATACAAAAAGGGCCTATCTGTCGTGTCTGTACAAAGGTTACCACCAACTATGCTATTGTCTTGCCACTACTCTTCCTCAGAGTCTTTGTCTGGGTCTTCTTCTTCCTCTGAATCTAACTCCATGGGGTCCTCCTCATCTGAGTCCTCACTAGTGAAAGTTGGCGAAGCCAGGACTGGAGAGTCGTCGTCTTCCTCTACCTCTCAAGTAATCTCGGGGATCGAGGGCAAGTCTCGGTGTGCTGTGGAGGGTCTTGCCTCGGCGTCATGGGTACGAGGGGTCAGGCGGCGTCTGAAGAGAGGGTTTACCCTCTTCCTTGGTCATTGGCGGTAACAGTGCGGCCGTGTGGGAGGTGGTAGGGAGTTCAGGTCCACCTCAACGCCCTTCTCATATGGTGGAGACTCCTCGTCGTCGTTGTCTGGGATAATTGGAGTGGCAGGCGTGGATCCTCGACCACCTTTGGACAAACAGTCTCGTGCTCTCGTCACAACCCTAGTATGGGGATTACATGACAGAGACTCGTACTCCGATCGTGTCTGGTCCGTCGGTGAAACGCTCGTCACTGTCATCTAGCATCATAAGCGAGTGGGGGTGAGAACCATACGTTCTCAGTGGGCATCTATAGTGGTTACTACTTTTCTTTGGCTCGATTATGATCCAGGTCGGTCAGGAGATCTCTAAGTGTCATGTCATTCTACATTTCCTAGTTCATTTTTAATCTTGCTATTCCTGAATGGCTTTATCTAAATTACTAAGTGTCAGGGGACATCTAATCTTTGCCTTAAGGGATTAGGGGTTCTCTACCGAGCTTCTTAACATTATTCGTATAGTACTTAGGGGCGTTAGGGTTTATGTTAGGGCAATCAGGCCGGGCCCTCTTGTTGTACATATATTTATATACATACACATATACATACATAAACCATACTCCATGCATGAGGGGCTTGAGTGTTCTCTTACGCGCCCTAAGGTTGCGTCCTCTTTCGTTACTTTTGTGTTCATCATTCTCCTTCGTAGTCCGTGGGGTCGTTGTAACATCCCGCTTTTTCACTGTACGGATAATTAGCGTAATAAATAATTATAGGTTAATTAGGTAGGTAAGAAAATTAAATTATTACCTTTAATTCATAAGAATCATCTTTAACCCATAAAAATAGCAGTCAAAGTTGAGGTTTCGTGACCGGCGAATTTCTCAGAGCCTTAAGCCGATTTCCAGACCAATCGGGAAATAACCGTAAACATAAATATTTAATTAATTTCCTAATCATGATTAGAGAATTAATAAGGGAAATTATTAGGTAAAATATCCCTAGGAAATAGGACGTGTCACGGTAGAAAGTTCGGCGGACAACCGAACAGCCGTTGTTCGCCGATGAAATTTGGCA
>QANU01094345.1:0-16609 GCA_003254905.1 Nissolia schottii | reverse complement strand
AAAGGTTGACGTCATACCTAAAAGAATAAAGAAAGGAGAAGAAGGACGCTAACCCGGGTGAGCCGGTATGCGTAAGAGAATCCCCATATTCCCCAAGCATGAGCATACGATGAATGAGTACATGAGTATATGATGTATGAGTATATGATGCATGAGTATATGATGATGTATGAGTATGTAATGTATAAGTATATGAGAATGTATGATAAGCTATGTAGTCGTCAAGAGAACGCTCGAGACGGCCTATGTATGTACGCGAAGTAAAGTTAACAAGCACGAGAACTTAGATAAGCAAGACTAGTTCCCCAGTCACCTAGTAACGTAGATAAAGCCGTTCAGGACTTAGGCCAGATAATAATCAGTAGGATGTTAGTATGCATGTTCACTTAGAAACACCTGAGCGGCCGGTTGATAAGTGAGTTAAAAGGATCCCCCGACGCCAAGGTAAACCACTGAGGACGAATGTTCTCACCCCCACTCACTTATACTTCCAGGGGTAGACGTGAGCTATGAGAAGCACCAAGAGGACCAGGGAAGAACAGAGGATGAGCTACCGATGACGGACGGACAGATCTTTAAGGCTACGAAGACATGCTTAGCCGGTTATGCGATGAATGAACTTTTATTATGTGTATGGATGATTATAACATGTATATATACTTTATTATAATATTATATGATTGGTTGTACCTATCTGTGAAGGACCAAGTACTTGCTTAGGTAAACAATTATGCTATGAATGACTATTGGTTGTAAGCCTTTAGCTCTATTGGTTGTCTTCTATATCTACTTTGATTCACACATGGCTCATATTTTGCAAATAAAGTAGCAAATAGAAAAGTTTTAAATTGGTCCATATTTTCCTTAAACTAGTATTTTCGAAAAAGTAATGAGGGACTATGAGTATTCCCACCAAGTGGTTAACAACCTGGTGAGCATTGCATACTGCTCGAGGGTATGCAGTTAGCTAGGGTGTTACAGTCGTCGTCCCCCTTTGGCTATGACCCACTTACTACTATCGTCTCGTGGCGACCAGGCAAGGCTCCTTTCCTGAGTGGTAGCTAACCACGAATGCTTGCAAGCATACTTTCATCGATCGACGATAGGAGGTGACCATCTGGCATGCCAGATGGTGAGGGGCCGCCCTAACGGCGTCACCAGGAGTGGACTCATTTCTTTCATGACATGCTCTTTAACTTGATCTTTGCACAACCCTTACTGGCGACCTTAACTTTCTTTTCTTTAACATGAACTTTATTTTGCTTTCTTTCTTTCTTGGTACATCCGGGTAAAACCCGCGTTCAGGCCTATACCTGCGTTTCTTGATCTTTGGACCGGTATACCTTGCTAAACAGGCGGGGGCTTGTCAGGTCTGACGTGCCACGAGAGGGAATTCCCTATTACATAACTACGTTCTTTCCTTCTAGGTATACCAAGCCCTTGTCAGCTGAACCTTCCTTGTTCCCTAGGGTTCAATTATGATCTTCGCTTACGTTAGGCGTTGCATTTCTAGTGATCCAGGTACGATCCTAGTGGCAATCGGGTCCTCATGATGCATAACATAAATAAAGCTCATAACATGTACTGCACATACAATTACATAATGAAAAATAGATACTGGAGACTGAAACACTAGGCCATTCGAATGACCACTATAGGTCATTTGAATGGCACTGGTTCTAGCTCTTGGGATTGTGCAAAGGGATGGGTCATTCGAATGATTCTAGCCTTTTTTTCTTTTGAATCATGCAGCGAGGTTTCATTCGAATGTCCAAGGCCTGGGCATTCGAATGACTTTCCTCTATAGCCTTGACGCTCACCAAAACGTCGTTAGATTTTAGTGCGCGATCAAATAATAATTTATAAACCAAGTAAACCCCGAAAATGTAGTAAAGGGGGTTAACCTAGGTCGTTTCCCAAAGAAGCAATTTAGAACCAAATCAATAGTTAAGTAAATCGGGGGGGTTTTGTTGATGAATTTAAAAGAGATTAAAGAGAGAGTAAAACACAATGATGAAAATAATATCCTGCGTACGGCGTTACTAGATCAAGGATTAATTCTCATCGGTTCCCAATTAATTATTCATGAAAGGAGATGGTGTTCATTAGTTGAAATCTCTAACTAATTTGCAATTTACTTAAGAAACTACGATCGTCAATCCCTTAAGCATTTGTTAACATAGGTATTAAAACCAAGATCTCAGCATTAAAACCCATATTAATTAAGCACAAATTGCACACCTTAATCAAATCTGATTAGTTCTCCAAAAGTTCCTTAATCTTAGTTTAATAAATCATACAATCGTCAAGATTCATTAACTTAGATTTAACCTTAACCATTAACATGCAATCGCTATGTCATTAATTAAGGGTGGAATAGTTCATGCATAATCATTAAGCGCATGACCTCAAATTAATCCTTAATCTAGCGTTACCGCATGCAAGATATTAAGAAACTACTCCTCCATGGTTGGAGGATTTAAGCTCAAAGTAAATAAAGAAAAGGAAAGAGTAAATAAACTCAAGGTAAGTAAAGAGAAAGAAAGAAGTAAATAAAGAAACGGAAAAATGTAAATGGCAATGGAAGATTAAAACAAGTGAAAAGCAAGAAAGAGTAAATAAAGAGAATGAAAGAGTAAATGGCAAGGAGAAATGAAACAATAGAACCTGGAATTAATTTGGCAGAACTTCGTTACAAAGCTTGAAAGATCACAAGCACTCTAACATAAGCCTAAGTGCTTGAAATAAAATGTAAAAAGTGAAGAAATATGAAGGGAAAAGAAGAGTTTTTTGGCCTAGGAGACCTTGGGGGAGGGGTGGAAGGGAATGGAAAGGAATGCCCCAAAATGAATGCCTTGGCCACCTATTTATAGGCCAAGGCTCGACAGGACCGCTCAGCGGTTTAGTGCCACCGCTGAGCTATGGAGTCAATCTTGGCGGCTTACGCGGTTTGGCTAGCTGGCGGCTGTTTCTAGAATTCTGGCCGCTCAGCAGATTGGTAATCCCGCTCAGCGGACTGACTTGCACAGCAGTCAGTAAAACTGCAATATCTTCAGCTACAGACCTCCGATTGAGGTGATTCAAATTTCCAATTAAAGCTAAGAGATAGAGATACAACTTTTTAGTTGACATCAAATCGAGATTCAATCTCCATCATGGCTCAAAATCGATGGAAAAGTCAATGTTAAAAATCCTCAGCTCATCTTTTAACCAAATCTTTTTGGATTTGAATTTGATCTTGCATTCATTGGTCCAAATCTTCTCTTCACATCTTCAATGATCCTCTTGAACATTCATTTCCTGAAATCTAACATAGAAAAACTCCAAAAGAAATATTACATTTTAAGAGTAAAATAATGCCTAATGTTACCTTTTTCTTAATTTCTCTCAAAAGAGGACAATGTGTAAAAACATATTGATTGAGTGTTAAACCCTAAACAATTGAGTATGAATTGCTCATTTATAAAGTAGTAAAATAAGGTATAAAATCCTCTTATCAAGCCTCAAAATTGCTAATTTACACGACTCATTCAAATGACCCTAAGGTGGTCATTCAAATACCTCGTGTTCTGTAACACTTGTTTTCAAAAATACTTCGTGGTTCATTCGAACGACCCTGGGGGTGGCATTCAAATGACCACTAACTTGTAACAAGTTCTGATGGTTTTCTTACTTTCCATCCTTGCACCAACCCTCTTTTCATTCATCAACACACACAAATAACTCACATAGATCACCCAAGGGTGATTTAGGACTAGCTTCCCATCTTTAAAGATGGTTGGATGTTGAAGAGGAATGCTTGGGAATCCAAGCTTGCTTTCTCCTGCCACCAAGAGGAAAAACTTGGGGCTACAATGATGATGATGATGATGATGATGATGGTGATGGTATAGTTTTGGGGGAAGCTTTTTGGCTAGGAGAATGGTGTGGTTTTCTCCTTGGTTATGGAAAAGGGAATTGGGAGGAGATGAGATGATGGAAGAAGTGAGAATAGAAGTTGCTGGTGCTTCGGGGGTTAAGGGAAATTAAGAGAAAAGTGTGAATGGATGGGTTGAGTGTAAGAGTAAGTGAATAGTGTATGGTGATTTGAGGTGTGTAAGAGGGTTTTTGGTGGGGGCATGGGCTTTGCACAATTGAAGGGGAAAAATTCTCCCAAAAATGGTTACGTTTTTACCGAGTTTATTCGTTAACTGTCCCAGTGCTTCGCGTACGGTTATCCGAAAATTATTCCAGATGCCCATCGTGATCTACTAATTTTCCTTATTAGTAGTTTAAGTCCAGTTGAGGTATTCCGGGATTTATTTTCTTATTAGTGTATTTTATGGGCATTTTCGGTATCCGGAAAAACTCCAGATCTGTTCAAAAACTGTCCCGATTTTTTGGGAAAGTCCACAGAAATCGCGAGATACCGATTTGACAGGGATTTTATGGTTTAACCGCAGCCGTCTAATTTTCTTGCCTTGGCTTTAATCGGACCGTAATTATTTATTTGACAAGATTCCCATAAGGGAAAAATCTGGGAAAGTACATTCCCTTTCTGGAAAATTTGTCCCAAAATTTTAGCATCGCTAAGGTTGTCGGTTTTGTGCATAGGGTTGGGTTTTCTAATCGTTACAGTTTGCTAGGAATCCTAAGCTTTGGAAAAACCTTGTGGAATTGTGGGATGTAACCATTGTTATTAAAATCGAGTTTTAACTTGTAAAATCGTACGATTTTACGAGTTCAGGTTGCAAAATCGTGTTAAATCGGGTGTAAAATCGTTTCTGTGTAAAATTGGGTAAAATCGAGTAAAATCGTACAAAATCGTGCAAAATCGCGATTTTACCCACGTTTTTACGATTTTGCTTCCTGGCCCTTAAAACTGCAAAACGACGTCGTTTTGCCTTGCCAAAACGACGCCGTTTTGCGCTGCTGATGGACACTAGAGAACGACGCCGTTTTTCCCTCTGAATGTGAAGACTTAGGGCTGCCCCTAACCCTGTCGACCTCGACCTCGACCCCTGACCCTGACCCTGACCCTGTCGACCTCACTGCCATAGTGCGCCATCATCTCCCATTCTCCCTCACCCTCACTGGTCACTGCTGCTTCGCGCTGTTCTGCTCATTCCCTCACCGCACCGGCGCCATTCGTCCCCCGCCGCGCCACTCTGTGTTGCACCCACTTTCCCCCGCCGCAACAATTCTCGTTCTCGGGCAAGTGCTTGATGCTTCAACCTCTTTCTAGTTTATTATATAAATACAAGATTTGTGATTTACGTTCATGGATGGATTGGATTGGGTTAATATTTACAGTTTGTTGATTGATGAATCATGAATGTGGGCATGATAAACGTGGTGCTACCTGCCTACCTCTATTCAGATTCGATGTTCTCTGGCTGATTTTATGCTCTTATTCTTGAATTGATCATGAACATGTTGGGGTTGAGATTTTGATTTGAAAGTATCTTCTTTTTCTCTAGGGATTCCAATTTAGAGAGGGGCAACCTCATATGCACACAAACTGTTTGTGTTTATGTCTCAATGGGTTGAGTACTTTATATTTTCTTTCTTTTATTGTGTTTTGTTGTGAACTTGGAATGAATATTATGTATGAATTCAACTTAGAACTCACATATTTCATATTTATTTGTGTTTTTTATGAAGTTAAAAATATTTATGAATTTTAAGTTTTATTAAATATATTTTTGTAGTATAGTAATTTTTTAAAATATTTTTTAATATTTTTTTAATAATAAGTAAACTCTTACGATTGTACGATCCGATTTTACGATCCGAGTTTACGGAGGCTCCACGAGTTT
Source organism: Nissolia schottii (assembly GCA_003254905.1). Classification (NCBI taxonomy): domain Eukaryota; kingdom Viridiplantae; phylum Streptophyta; class Magnoliopsida; order Fabales; family Fabaceae; genus Nissolia; species Nissolia schottii. Next base: position 10,811 of record QANU01094345.1, on the reverse strand, counting down.
ACCTAAAATCTCGAGTTTGATAACCATGGATGTAACATCTTACTTTCTCCTTAGTGGAAATCTCGCTAGATAAATGGATATATATATATATATATATATATATATATATATATTCTTGTTGTAGGTTGAGCATTTAGAAACATGAACTCTTAGGTTAAAAATGTCAGTTTCATGAAATTCTGTAGACACTAGATTAAATCCTTGTAGTCATCAGAATACAATGGTATGTCTAAGGTGTCTGTAAAATGTACTCTTACAGAGAAAATTTTACAAATACCTTAGATTAACCCAAATTCTTCCTTATAAAAATTAGTAGATCACAAGGATGTGATCAAAATATTTTTAGGATAAACATACGCGAAATACTGGAACTGGTAACGACCAAACCTGATCAAAATTGATCAGTATTTGGCCCTAAAATTCTTGACCACAAATTCGGACAAGAGACGTCAAACCCACACGGCCAAAAATGCTCGTGGCCAAGTCAACACTTCAAACCCATGAGTCACTACATGAGTCATATGGTGCCTAACCATGTTTATGTCATGGTTTATGTCATGAAGGGCAAAATTGGAATAAATCCCCAAGGTCATTTTGGGAAGAGAATTTTGTGCTCGTTATCCTAAAAATACCCCGTAGATGATTCAAAGAATGCCATGGAAGAAACCTTACCAAAGCTCTGTCTGTTTACTCACTCAGTCGTTACCCTGTCAGAACACTGACACAGAGACTTCACTGCAGAAAACTTAGCCCAAGTTTCCCTAACCTTAATCTCATAAATTCCTCTTAGCTTCGTAGAGATAACTCTTATATATTTATCATAGAACAAGAGCTTGGAGGCACCAGAGCAAGTTTGGATTCTGCACAGATTCACCGAACTAGTAGCAGAAACAGTACAAGTGGGTAACCTAACCTATCCACTATCTACGTGGCTTTGTGTTAGATGATATATGCTGTTAGGATTACTTTTATGTGACTTTGATTTTATATATGTCATTGGTATTTGTCTGGAAACTGCTAGTGTTATATGTAACTCTGTCGGAATTTGGGAAAGCTTAAGCTGGAAATAGGAATATATCACGTTTTTAGAAAGAACTGCATGCTGGGAATTTTATCTTGAAAAAATAATGTTATTTTTGGAATCTGTACGAAAAATTGAGTGGAGATGTCAAGTTTTGTGATTTTTGGAGTCCCCGATGAATTTCTCAGCAAAATAGACAAAAATGACGTTTTCGGGTAAACAAGGGCAAAATGGGAATTTCAAAATTAGGACCTGAAAAAATGGTTTGATCTTTAGAAAATATGGGTTTATAACTATCAAAAAACCTTAAGGCCAAGTCTTGAGCCCTTCGGGTTTTTGAGAACTAAAATTCTAAAGAAAACAGGGTTTTACGGGTGAAAAACAACATTTTGGAGAAGAAAGAGTAAAACAGCCATTTCGTGATTTTGGGTCAAAACCATAATTTCTAAGTATGAAAAATGATCTTAGAGCTATAAAAAAACCTTGGGATGAGGTCTTGGACCTTTTCGATTTATGCTAACTAAATTCTGATAGAAAATGGACGTGTTGAGAAAAGTATTAATGCACCGTAGTTTCAAGCTATGATCATGATTATGCTTTATGTGTTATATGTGCCATATTGAATCATGTCTATGTTGAGAAAGAAAGTATGATATATGACCATATATGCGGTGATGTTTTATAGGATATTGAATTATGGACGACAGTCTTAGGGTGTAGATGGCAGTGCATGTGGACGACAGTCCTAGGGTGTAGATGGCATCGCATGTGGGTGGCAGTGCTAGGGTACATAATGCATCGCATATGGACGATCCTAGGGTGCATAATACATCGTGTGTGGACGGTCCTAGGGTAAATAATACATCGCATGTCGATGGCAATCCTAGGGTGTAGATGGCATCGCATGTGGACGGCAGTCCTACGGTGTAGATGGCATCACGTGCAGATGGCAGTCCTAGGGTGAATAATGCATCGCGTGTGGACAGTCCTAGGGTGCATAATACATTGCCTGTGGACGATCCTAGGGTACTTAATACATCGCATGTGGATGGCAATCCTAGGGTGTAGATGGCATCGCATGTGGACGGCAGTCTTACGGTGTAGATGGCATCACGTGTGGATGGCAGTCCTAGCGTGCATAATGCATCGCGTGTGGACGGTCCTAGGGTGCATAATACATCGCGTGTGGACAGTCCTAGGGTGCACAATACATCGCGTGTAGACGGTCCTAGGATATGATGAATGATGAATGAATGATGAATGATGAATGATGAGAATGAATGATGAATGATGAATGATGTATTTTATAATGAGAACTTATTCCCTAGGAGCTAGGGCAGAAAATAGAAGATCTAGTAATGGAAAGACTTGACTCCCTCAGTCACCTAGTAATATAGGTAGTTTCTCAGGAGTAGCATGGATTGTGACACCTAGAGACCCCTGGAGCGGCGGAATCATAATTGAGAATAAAAAGGAGTTGCAATGACCAAGGTTTCCCACTGAGAACGCAGAGTTCTCACCCCTGCTCCTTTATGGTTCTAGGCAAGCACGACGAAAACGTTAGAGCGGTGTAAGTAGTACAGGATGATGGAAGGTCGTGCCATCAACATATTTCACAGAAGTCGAAGGACGATGTCTTATGTTTTGTATTTGGTTATTAGCTTGAGGGATTAGACTCGCCCTCAGCTCTTATGTGAACTAGTTGTATTATGTATTATTAATTAAATGTGTAACCTTGTTCTGGACCATGTAGTTGTATATGTATATATATGACATGAAACGTTTTATATGATTATCCAAGTATGTATCACCAAAGTCTTTTGGGATTCTATCGTTTGCATATCTATATGACTTCTTGAACACGCACGACTCATAGTTTATGAACTAATAAAGAAATGGAAAAAAATTTCAAAACGATCCATATTTTTGAGTATAAGATATTTGCAACCTTAAAAGTAGGGGCTAAAAGTAACCCCAACCAAAACAAATAACAACCTAGTGAGCATTGTTTATGACTTAAGCGTAAGCAGCTAGCTAGGGTGTTTCATGGGAGGTTGTTTGTGTTAGGGAGTCATTCGAATGCTTCCTCCCTTGTCATTTGAATGACCAACTCAGGTTTGGTGGGATTTGGGAGTCATTTGAATGCCCTATCTTTGGTCATTAGGATGGCTGGAGGTATTGCTGAGTCATTTGAACAACACCCATGTTTCATTTGAATGACCCATGGCCCTGAGTCACAAATTTTTAAATTTTTGAGTAGTCATTCGAATGACCTGTGTTCTTAGGCGTTTTAAACGCATTTCCCTCTTCTTCTTCCTCACTTTCCTCTCTTCCCTCCAAGCCCTAGCAGAGCTCACTCTTCCTCTACTCCTCTCCTTGCCTCTTCGAAACCTCCTCCTCTCACCCTCCCTCACTTTCCTCCCTACGCTTCCTTCCTCCTTGTTATTTATTTTCCCATTTTTCCTTTCTCCCTCCCCTTTCGGTTCCCTCTCTGCCTACATCACCGCTGCCCTTTTTCCAGGCAAGATCTGCTGGGGAAATCACTAGAGTAGGCTGTCAATTCCTCCGGCACACCGTACAGTGAGGGTATGGCGCTGGACACCATCCAGCATTCTGGCGCCAATGACCATGGAAACTGGCCTTAGGCCAACAGGCTGCCGGTGGATCAGTACGTCTATTACTACTTGCTGACCCACACGCTGGTGCCATGGAGCGGGGATCATTCTATGGTGATGAGGGAGGATAGCCTAATACTATGGTCTATGGCTGAGGGCTATCCACTTGACTGGGCATCGTACGTGCTGTACCACATGGGTCAAGCCCGCACATCGAGAGTGCGCTACCGTATGGGGTGCAGGTAACGACCATCCTTTGCCACTTTCGGGTCCCTTTGGAAGGTATGCATTATTTTTTTTATTTTGCGTGAAATTCCAAGTTTCATCGTTTAATTGCTAATGGGTACCTGCTTACGTGATAGGGGAGATGAGATGGTCATTAAAGGGGAATTGGAGGGTGGATTCGGGATGCTTGGTGAAGATGCATATCTTCCAAACGAACGACAATGTATTCGAGTACGACGTGCCCGAGGGACATCGGGTTAAGGGGGCGTGTTGCCCCTTCTGTTGCACCTGGTACCTCCACCTCGACACCCAACGCCTCTACCGCTGTTGCGCTTGAGTCTGTGCCCGATCTATCACACTCGCAGATGGGCTTGGTCATGGGCCAGCTTGATGCTATGGGTGTTGTTTCGACCCAACGAGAGAGGGTCCTTCATCGGCTGGATATGGACATGGGTTCCTTGTTCACCCACTTCGGCCTGCAGCCCTTCGAGTATCCCCCAGAGGCGGCTCCTCCAAGTTTCAGGCCACCTTCCACTGTCGGTACCACTACGACTCCCATGGAAGTGGATGAGGAGATGGCTCATGGCTCTGCGAATGAGGAATAGGGAATTGAGAGTTGGTTTAGGGTTTTGATTAATCTTTTTTTTCGCAACCAACCTAATTTCTAGGAACTTTGTAAGGTTTAATCATTAATCCTATTGTAATGGAACATATAATTAATGGAAAGATGTTTTTGGATTTTACGTTATCTCGCATTCTTTAATTATGTTTTGTAACTCTGCGGCTTTAATTCATAGTTATCTTAGTGGGTTTGTGGTTGCTTAAGCGATTTTGGCCGAGTTTCTGGCTTTTGGGACACGAACATACCTATGTTCGTGAGGTCGTAATTCGAAATTGAAAGAACAAAATTAAACTATCAGGTTTACAGCTTGGAAAGCACAGGATTTTCATGGGCAAGGTTATCGTTGATTCCCTGGCAGATCTTGAAGGGGCCTTTGGTATTCCGATTCAATGCTAGGAAAGAAATTGGAATAAGGAAGTGTAGAATGGCATTGGATTGGAAGAATGGAAGGAATAATGAAATTGTTGGATTTCTGTTGTAGTCATTCGAATGAATAGCTCTGAAGTCATTCAAATGACCAGTAAAATAAGCGAGGCATTCGAATGACCAGGGGGTAAGTCATTCTAATGACCAACTTGGAGAGTAAGGTATTTGAATGACCAACAGGGGGTCATTCGCATGAATCCTAAGAAGGAGTCCTCTTAGGTTTTCAAGTGTTCGCGCTTCCTAGGGTCCCTGTTTTTCTTTCTCCAGAGCCCACCTTTACGTTCTGTGGGGGTTTGTCACTTCACCACCCAACCGAATTTCTTACGAGGTTTATTAAACTCTCGGTTTAACGTTGTGCTGTGTACCGTTCCTCCATGGTGGCCTAGCTGATCGATTGCACCCACACCATCTCAAGTTGATCAGAGTCAAGAAGGAATGATCTACCTAAGTTCAGGCTATACAATTCCATAGAGTGTACACCGTTGTTGTGCTCGGAAGCACAGTGCAGCTCAGTCCTCAGGCTCACTAGGACCACTGCTCTGATACTAAATGAAACACCCCTACTAGCCATTTACGCTATAGTCGTAAATACGGCTTATAGGGTTGTTATCTGCTTTGGTTAGAATTACTTATAGTCCCTATACTTTAGAAAATAATCTCTTATTGAAAGTATGGACCGGTTTAAAAGCTCTTTTATATTCATGATTGGGAATAGGAGCCACGCTTGAATGGAAATATATAGCAAACGATAAAGCCTCACGGCGTAACACTAGTCATCCGAGGCATACAGAATATACCATAACAAGCGAACCCTAATAAATTTCAACACATAATCGGTCCCATACAATTAAGTCAATTAATAATTTACATAATACACTTAATTCCATAATTTATACCTAGCATAATACAAAAAGGGCCTATCTGAAACACCCTAGCTAACTGTTTACCCGTACGTAGTAAACAATGCTTACTAGGTTGTTTTCTACCTGGTCGGAATACCATAGTCCATTGCTATCTTTCGAAAATAGTTGTTTAAGAAAATAGGGACCAATTTTAAACTTTGCATTTGCATTGCATAATTACTAAAATAGAGCCATGCGTCGGAAAGAATAAATATAGCAAGCGGTGAAGCCCTTAGGCTTAGCAGATAACCGTCTGATAATAATAAAACATACAAGATACATCCATCTGGTCCATCACCACAGTCATGTAGTTATATACAAGCAACATGTTCAACATATACAATACATAACATTAAAATACAAGGGCTAACTGTAGCGTTTCCCAGTTTACCCCTAACAGAGTAATAACTACCGCTATTTCTGGTGTCCCTGTCTGGTTCTGACCGCCTCATAGCTCCTTGGCCTATTTGGCATCATCCTCGTAGTATGAGTCATCCCCTGTTCCTGAATTCATAGGGTAGTGGGGGTGAGAACGGTAGGTTCTCAGTGGAAATAACTCTAGTACCTGTATCTTGCGATTCATTAGGTCGGACTTTAGGCCGCTCAGAGATCTCTAAGTGAACATACATACTAAATATCCTACCAATTATTATCTGGCGTATCTGAACGACTTTATCTACTTTACTATGTGACATGGGAGCTACTCTTTCTTACTACGTTCTCGTGCTGATTAACATTTCGGGAATATACATAACCGTCTCGAGCGTGCTCTTGACGGTACGGCATAACAGCAGACTATACATTCAGAATAATCAAAGTGCATAGCAGAATACATTCAGAATACATTCCGTATAATAGAATCCTTAGAGTATGCATCACATAGTCATCAAAATAAACATGATAGAATGATCAGAATATAGCTAGCAGAGTCATCAGCATAAACATGACAGAATCATCAGAATAATCATGCCTAACAGAATGTACATGTGCATAACAGAATAAACATGCTTAATGCTTATGCATAACAGAATAACTGGCTTTTGAAATATATGTTATTCCCACCATAGCATTGCCCTCTTTTGACAACGTTATGACGGAATAACCTCGCACCTCCAGGTGGTCCTCTCTGACCCCTGCGGTGGGCTTCCACCTGCCGTGTGCCCCCCTCGGGACCCCTCGACAGTGGGCGGATATTGTACCCCCACCTAGGCTTGCCCCCGTACGACAATGCAAAGGCGTGGTAACCGCACACCTTCATGTATGCCATATCGACACCACCTGTGGCGGGCTTCCACGTTCAGGATGCCCCTCGGACCTCCTGAAGTGGGATCATAATTCGGCTCACGTGATCAAGGCCTTTTCAGCATGTGGCATATAGCCTTTATCAGCATTGGCATTTAGCCTTTTCAGCATTTTTTTCATTCATTCAACATTTTCAGTAGCATTTCAGAATTCATTTCTTTTCAGTACCTGCAGCATGATATGACTTGTTTCCTATTGCTCATTTCATAATCTTTATTTATCTCAAATTTATTTCTAATCCTTTGACTTGGGTAACATGAATGCATGAAGAACTACAGATTATATCACATACTACATGTAATTCACATGTTCACATACGGCATATACTTCACATATTCCACAGCTTTTACACATATTCCATACATAATAAACCTATCTAGTCCAGGTCACAGGACCCTTCAGAGTCATCTTCCTAAGCCCTAACATAAATGCTAACATACATAAACATATATGTAAAGAAACATACACACACACATAATTACATAGTCAAGCATCCACCATCAATAGGTGAGGAACTAGAGTTACCCACCTGTGGGGGAGCTGTCCGGTGAGGAAGAAGTGTAGGGGAAGTCGTCCTGTGCTCGGCCGCTCAGCGGGAAAGTCACAGCGTCCCAAAAATATAGTTTCTTCTCTCAGTGCTTACTGAGGCTTCCTACACAGTTCCAGCTAGCACAGATATATTTTCCTAACCTCAATATTTCTACAAATCCTTCAAGCATCATTAACTCCATATTTTTCTCATAATATTTCTAATTTTTCCTACTCAAAAATACATACATAAATATACAGTTAAAAATCACATAGACAGGGGTGATCAGACTACCCACCTCCAAATCCAGTTTGGAAACGGTAGAAGTGAAGAGGAAAATTCCCTGAATACTTCCATGACGATCTTCCTATTTTTCTGGCGTCCGACAGCATCACAACAATGCACGAACGGAGCAACAAAGCAAAGAAAACAAAGCAACAAAGAAGCAAAGAAGCAGCGAAATGCTTAGGGAAAAATAAGGGAAAAGGCCGTCTTGTGAGGGAAAGAAAAACAAGGAAAAGAAAGAACAAAGAAGCAGTAAAGAAGTGAAGCACAAAGCTTCAGGGAAAATAAAGAAAGAAAACGAAATGAAAAACAAAGAAAGAAAGGAATTTCGGTGTCAGGGGAGGGAGCAAATGAAAACAAAGAAAAAGGGGAGCAAAGTGAAGCAACAGCTTCTCAAAGCAAAATAAAAGAAAAATGGCGTCAGGTGGGCAAATGAAAACCAAGAAGAAAGAAAAGAAAGAATAGGAAATGTGGTGTCAGGGGATAGCTTCCCCACCACCGTCCTATATACATATATATTTTATAATATGTAACTTTTTATTATTTTACTATATATATTATCTATTAGTATTATATTATTATTATTATTATTATTATTATTATTTATTCATTAAGATTATTATGTTATATAATAGTATGTTATATGTAAATATCTACTATGGATAAACATGATCCTGTCAGTCTAATTTTGATCATGCTTGATCTGATTTTTATTGTTCGCAGTATCGGCACTCTGCGTGAGGTTGTCCGAAAAATATTCCGGACCTGCCATCGCGATCTACTAATTTTCCCTTATTAGTAGTTGAGTCCGGTGGAGGTATTTGGGGACTTATTATTTTATTAGTGTATTTTACGGTTACTTTCGGTATCCGGAAAAATTCCCGATTGGTCCGAAAATCATCTTAGGTCTCCAAAAAATTTGTCGGGTCACGAAACCTCCATTTTAACTGATTAAAGGTAATAATTTAATTTTCTCGCCTCCCTAATTAACTTATAATTAATTATTACGCTAATTATCCGTACCGTGAAAAAGCGGGATGTTACACTATCTGTTTGTCTGCACAAAGGTTACCACTGCCTATGCTACTGTCTTGCCACTACTCCTCCTCAAGGTCTTCGTCCGGGTCTTCTTCTTTCTCTGAATCTAACTCCATGGGCTCCTCCTCATCTGAATCCTCACTGGTGGATGCTGAAGAAGCCAGGACTGGAGAGTCGCCGTCTTCCTCTACCTCTCGAGTAATCTCAGGGATCAAGGGCAGGTCTCGGTGTGCTGTGAAGGGTCCTACCTCGGCGTCGTGGGTACGAGGGGACAAGCGGCATTTGACGAAAGGTTTTACCCTATTCCTCGGTCCTTAGCAGTAACAATGCGGCCGTGTGGGAGGTGGCAGGGAGTTCGGGTCCACCTCAATGTCATTCTCGTACGGTGGAGACTCCTCATCGTCGTCTAGGATACTCGGAGTGGCAGACATGGATCCTCGGCCACCTCTGGACAAACAGTCCCGTGCTCCCGTCACAACCCTAGTACGGGGTTTACATGATGGAGACCTGTACTCCGGTCACGTCTAGTCCGTCGGTGAAACGCTCGTCGCTATCATCTGACATCATAAGCGAGTGGGGGTGAGAACCATACGTTCTCAATGGGCATCTATAGCGGTTACTACTTTTCTTTGGCTTGATTATGATCCAGGCCGCTCAGGAGATCTCTAAGTGTCATGCCATTCTACATTTCCCAGTTTATTTTTAATCTTGTTATTCCTGAACTGCTTTATCTAAATTACTAAGTGTCATGGGACATCTAATCTTTGACTTAAGGGATTAGGGGTTCTCTACCGAGCTTATTAACATTATTCGTACAGTACTTAGGGGTGTTAGGGTTTATCTTAAGGCAATCAGGTCGGGCCCTCTTGACGTACATACATTTATATACATACACATATACATACATACAACCATACTCCATGCATGAGGGGCTTGGGGGCTTTCTTGCACCCTGCATCCTCTTTCATTACTTTTGTGTCCATTATTCTCCTTCGTAGTTCGTGGGACCGTCATCCCCCTTCGACTACGACCCACTTACTATTATCGTCTCATCGGTGACCAGACAGTGCTCCTTTCCTGAGTAGTAGCTAACCACGAAATCTCGCAAGCATACTTTCATCGACCGACGATAGGAGGTGACCATCCGTTATGCCAGATGGTGAGGGGCCACCCTAACAGCGTCACCAGGAGTAGATTCGTTTCTTTCATGACATGCTCTTTAACTTGATCTTTGCACGTGCCTTACCGACGGCGTTAACTTTCTTTTCTTTAACATGAACTTTACTTTGCTTTCTTTCTTTCTTGGTGCATCCGGGTAAAACCTGCGTTTAGGCCTATGCCTGCATTTCTTGATCTTTGGACCAGTTTACCTTGCTAAACTGGCGGGGGCTTGTCAGGTGTGACGTGCCACGAGAGGGGATTCCCTATTACATAACTACTTTCTTTCCTTTTAGGTATATCGAGCCCTTGTCAATGGAACTTTCTTAAGAAACTTCCTTGTTCCCTAGGGTTCAATTATGATCTTTGCTTACGTTAGGCGTTGCATTTCTAGTGATCTAGGTATGATCCTAATGGCAACCAGGTCCTCATTGTAACACCCTAGGTTAGCAGCTTATGCTTAAGTCATAATCTGCATCCGCTAGGTTGTTAACTGCTGTGTGGGAATACCGGTAGTCCCTAGTTGCTTTTAGAAAATAGTTAGTTATCTCAAATTAAGGACCCATTTTTTTTTCTTTGCAAGTAACGTGTAACGGTAAAATAGAGCCAGTCGCGGGCACTATATCATACGTTCCATACAGACGAGTAATGCGAAGAATAGTTAAACGTGAGTAACAGTGATCATATA
>QANU01094328.1:0-59164 GCA_003254905.1 Nissolia schottii | reverse complement strand
TCCCTATGATCACTTGCACCTTCTGCTTTTTAATCATTTCTTCAGCTTCAAGAAAAAGGTCTCGCATGAATTCATTATACTCATTAAGGAAGTTATTAACACATGTGCATGAAAACTTTTAATGGTTTTGCTAACTAGCACCCTAGGAACTAGCTAAGAAATTAATAGTGGAAAGATTTTTTTATTGAAAACTTACAAATTTTACTTTTTCAAACGGATTTTTCAATTTGTCTAGTAGCTCAAGTAGCATCTCTCTTGATTCTATGCCAAGGAATAAATTAAAGGAGGTGTGTTCGACCAAAAAATATATCTATCTTCAAGAATAAAAAAACAGATTTTTTCACTCTTGTTCCTTAAACCAATGCCCTTAGTTTCAATCTTTTTTTTCTTAGTAAGTGCTAGATATACTTACCAACGGTGGTGGCACTGAGGGGATCCTTGATGGAGTCTCCAAAATGGAGGGACAACTTGTAGGTCTTTGAAGTGTTGTTGTAACTTTGTGCTGCAATGTCCATGGCTACTTGCTGTTCTTTTCCTATACGAGAATTGAGATCAATGATTGCCCCAGTAGATATAACTTTGTGGTTTGCACTAGTGGCCTCGTGTTGGTAGCCATGAAAGAGAACAAGGAAAAAGAAGAGCCAAATCATTGTAAGTGCTTGAAGAATAGTTGAAGGGAAATGAATGGTGCTTCAATATTTTGTTTTTAAGCAGTTGTTTGAAACTGTGTTCTTCCTTTGGCATAACTACGTTAAAAATGACTTAAATATGAACAGAACGAAGAAAAGTCTGTTCTAATAAAAAATTCTTAGATAAATACAATTATTATCACTTATTCTTAAGTACACTCACAAAAAATGTGAGTTTCACTCATTCAAAATATGTTTACATATTTGTAAATTTAATCACCTTTCTTTTTTTTGCGTGTGCAAGTGGTTAAAATTGTGTTAGCCTAACAAATTTCCTTATCTAATTGGGGATACTTAAAAGTTTGACTTTGTCAAATGTGAAGGGTCGACTCCACCGTTGAAGGAAAAGTTGGGAATTAGAATAGGGATAGACAAGGCTTTTGATTACAGGGCGGCAACATAAATGGTCAGTTTTATCACCCAACAGGGGAGAGTAGGAATATTCTTTTGGATTGTATAGAAGGAGAAAAAGAGTGACAGAAACTTCTTGTGAAGGAAATGTGGCATGGCGGGTTTATGACCATTAGAATCCCAAGGACTTGGTTATTTAACATGTCGAGCATCACTTTGAGGAATATTATGCTATATCTCTTTCAAGGAAGATTCATAAACGTAAAGGATGCTTCTTTTATTGCATGCAACACATGTTTTGGCCGCAGAAAATAATAACTAGTGTTTAAGACAAAAAAGTATGGTGCAATACATCTTCTCATGTGAAATATTTCACATGACCTAGTTACGTGTAAATTTTTGGAAGATAGGGTCTAAATCAAAGGTCCAAGAGAGAATCTAATTAATTGTAAAAATAATTCATTCTCAGTGTAATACCCTACTTATGCTGAATAATGATCAAGTCTCCAAAAGGCATGGGCCATTCACTACTTAGTGAAAAAATCATATAAGAACTACACAATATGATTTAAAGTATCATAGAAATAGAAAGTACTGATTGCATCAGTGATATTAGCTGCATCAACATGATATATATATATATATACACACACACACATGTATGGATTGGATTGGAGGTGCAGCATCATTTGCTCATAATGATATTTACGAGCTGTAGTTTTGAAGTTTTGCGTATGGACTATATCTTCCTATGCTAATATGTACATGCAATGCATATAAGTGAAGTATTGAGCTAAGGCACGAAATTAATGGTTTATTCCAACCCATTTGGGTCAGTTTAACGTCAATGTTAGAGATGTGAGATGAAAATTCACGAAAGCCAATAGTTTCTATTTGCGACTATCTTTGAATTTTATACTTGGCCATTCATATTAACTTGACACAAACATTTGAAAAAGAAAGTGGATGGATTATTGCGTAGAAATTTCCTGGATGCTTATTACTGAAGAGGCAATAATGTTTGGCCAGCCTAGGCTAAAATATTAGTCAGTCTTCGCGTACGTACGTAATTACGTAAATGAGTGAAAAAATTGTGCATATTGCAGAACTGGATTTGCACATTACTATTTCAGAACAAGCTTAAAGAATAAAAAAAAATAATTAATATGAAAAATGACTCTAAAATCTACATGAAAAACTTTCTCTGGCTAACTTAAAAAATATAAGTTTCTAATTTATGTGAAAAAAACATTTATTAGAGAAATTTCAAGGTCAACTAAAAAAACAAAGAGAGAAAGACAGTTATTTTGGCTGTAGATGAGACAAATTTGCAATATGCTTATTGATTGATACAAATCTTTCAAAATAGCTAACTGCTAACGTTTTCACTTTCTAGGAAGGAGCTAAGAAAACGATATACTGTTTTTTTTGGAGAACGAAAGCGATATAATTGACTAAAAATGAGTTGTGAAAAACTTTATTTATTTATTTATGGAATAAATTCAAAAGATTAAATACACATAAAAGATAAAAGAGTGGAGGAGATATAATCAAGTCAAGACATAAGACTAGTGTTTTTCTTTTATGCGCTCATATTGGGTGCCAATGTTATGATCACCTCACCCAACAGGATGATAAATATGTTGGTGGTGGTGAAGGTGTCTCTCAAAGATAACGAGCACCAGTGTTTCAAAGTGTGTCTAGGAGGGAGACCTGTAAGAGATTTTGATGGCAAAATTAGAACACAATCTTGTGTTATGAGATTAATAAATAAGACTTACTTTTGATATATTGGTCATTCTATATTTGTAGTATGAGCACAAGAGGAGAAATCATGGTCCTCGTAGTGTGCTAAATAGAGGTAATGGGAACTAACAGGGGTTGGTCCAAATGGTAAGCGACTTGGTATTGCTTAAGCAAGGTCCCGAGTTCGAGACCTTGTGAACGCAGTTATCCCCGCTGGGAGACTCACCCGCCATAGCCAGGTGCGCGACCCGGGTCGGCCCGGATTAGTCAAGGCTAAGCCTTGGATACCGGGTAGGCAACCTAAAAAAAAATAGAGGTAATGGGATTCTTCCCACGATCCCATGGGGTGGTTTCGGGCACTTCTTGTTCGTCATGCGTGCAAGTCGCAAAGTGGGTCTTTTTAAACTGCATGTACATGAGCCAAGATGAACTGGGTTCTGTGTGGGCTCATGCCTTCATGTGGCCTCATTGGGCCTTTAGGTTGAGTCTTGTATAATTACCAATAAGCTTTTTTATGAAACAAAAAGAAGTTATTGATAAAGGTAAAAATGGCACAAAAATTGAATACCCAAAAAATAGTTATTCTATGGAATTTACTTTATTATATATATATATATAGATTATTACTATTATTATTATTATTATTATTATTATTATTATTATTATTATTATTATAACAAAAATTTGATACCAAAAAACAGTTATTTTATGAAATCTTCTTTATTGCATGTATAGATTATTATTATTATTACTACTGGTGATACAAGAATTTCATGCCTTCAGATATTTCCAATTTGTGAGTGATAATTTTTATTAGTTACGAATAAAAGGTTAATAAAAATTTTGTATTTATAGGTTAATAAAAATATTTTTCTCACCTTTAAAAAATAAAATTAAAATTAAAATTGAAATTATAATTCATATTTTAATTATTTAAAAATTACAAATATTAAATTTAAGATATATGTTAATTTTAATTTTAAAATAATTAGAATAGTAATTAAAATTATGTGTCACAATTTTAATATTTAGATTCAAATCGATCTTAAACTAATAGCTTTAGTTACTTTTTTTTAAGGAAATAAATACTAAAATTATTTTTAAGAATTATAATTGTTGAAAAAAATTTCTTAAATAACCAATAATGAATTTAAAGCCTTTCAAAAAAAAAAGTAATGAATTTAAAGTATTATAAAAGTAAGATGAGAAGTTAATAAAAAGTATGAAGGGTAAATAAATGAAAAGTCAAAAGGAAAAGTGAAAGTACAAATAACAATATAAGAAATAGTAATTAAAAATAATAAAAATTATAACATGATGCAATGTGACAACTTTAGTAGAACAACTTTTATTATATATAATAGATAGATAGATAATATATAATATTTAAAATTCAAAAATTTTATTTATAAAAAATTAATTAAATTAATTTTTTTTAAATTATAAAACTTACACACTGTTTATAAATGCTATTTATGAAGAATAATTAAATGAAGCCAAACAAATGTCGGCCATGAAAAATGCAAAGGGTAAGATAGGCTTTAAAATATTTTAAGTGCGAATGAGTCATAACTAATTTGTGCGCTTGTAGCTCAGTGGATAGAGCGTCTGTTTCCTAAGCTGAAGGTCGTACGTTCGACCCCTACCTGGCGCGGTTTTGATTGTTAAAGAGCTGTGTTAGTTAAAGGTATTTGTACAGGTTGGTGTTAACCAATCATTTTCCTCTTAAAAAACAGAGTATACTTACATGTTTCAATCCACTATGTAAACTTTTGTCACATAACTAAAAATAATGGATAATAATTAAATCCAATATATTTCAGCAAGCTAACTATTCCGAGTCCCTTCCAAAATCCACATTGTGGCCCCAGTTTTGTCATCACTCACCAACTTACTATTGTCATTGTTACTGTTGCAACGATATCTTCTCTAATACAGCTGGATAATAATTAAATCCATAAACAAAACTGTTTGCTTTCATGATTTTAAAAATATATTTGTTTATATTAATTCTAACTGTCAAATATTATATATGTATATATAATATAAACAACTACTATATACTTATTTTTAGTAATTTTATCATATAAAAATAATTCCTTTTTATATAATTTAAATAATTTTATTATACAAAGATAACTTTTTTTTATCATATCAAAACACTTTACAATGTAAAGAATTTATTTTAACTGTTCATTCACTCTCATCCAATTGAAATTTGCCAAGTGAGCATTCCATACAATTTTTTGCATTCATTGCCGGTGGGGCCCAGACCGCACCGATTTATTTAATAACATTTGAAGGTTCCAAAGGCATCTATTCACTCTTCTGGTGTGCCCACCGCAGATTTGTATAGTTGTTGGTGAACCACTGAACCTGCCCTGTTCTATGCATGTTGCTACACCTCCAATTAATAAATGTTGCAAACATGGTTATTATATATGTTACAGTGCATGTGAGAAGCAATAAAATTACCAGTTATAAAAAAAAATTCGCATCAATATTTCCGCTGCGTGTGAGAAGCAATAAAATTTTCAGTTATAATTTTTTTTCCACATCAATATTTCTAAGTACTTATAGAATTAGTTTTTTTTTTTTTGGTTGTTATTTTAAAACTCTGTGAAGGTCTATTTCCCATGTCAGGGGCGATAATGGATTATAAGAAAAAATCAGGTAGGATGAAAGCTTTGGGATGGAGAAAATAGAATTTAATTAAATTTTAATATTGTGTTTAGTATGAAGTAAGATAATTGTCCAAAATTATATTATCGTGTCTCATAAATTCATGTAAAAATCTTTACATTATCCGTGTAACTCCCTGCAAATAAGCACTCCATTGGCTGCCAATAGGTTTACAAGGTCAAATATAAATCCAATGGTGAGGTAGATAGATACAAAGCAAGGATTGTTGCTAAAGGATACGCCCAACAAACAGGAATACACTTCCTTGACACTTTCTCTCCAGTTGCCAAATTAACAACTGTGAGAGTTCTCTTAGGCATTGCAGTAGTCAAGAATTGGACAATTCTCCAAATAGACATTAATAATGCCTTTCTCAATGGAGATTTGTTTGAGGAAGTTTACATGGATTTGCCTCTTGGTTATTCGGTTCAGGGGGAGAGAGATCATCTAGTAAGCAAATTACATAAATCCATCTATGGTTTAAGATAAGCATCAAGACAATGGTTTCACAAATTCTCATCAACATTGATTGCTGTTGATTTCACTCAATCAAAGAGTGATTACTCCCTTTTTCAGTTTGAGTCAGGGAAAGATTTAGTTGTTCTATTGGTGTATGTGGATGACATCATTATTGCAAGTCCATCCCCTACCCGTGTAGCAGTTGTCCAGCAGAAATTGCAATCATGTCTTAAACTGAAGGTTATTGGAGATTTGAAGTATTTCCTTGGATTGGAGATTGCTAAATCACCTAGTGGCATATGTCTCTCTCAACGCAAATATGTTGTTTCCTTGCTAGAGGAGATGAATTTCTTAGATTCAAAACTTGCTACCTTACCAATGGATCCAAACATAAAGCTCAATGCCACCAATGGAGACTTATTAGAGGATGTTTCTCTATATAAACGTCTCATTGGACGTCTAATATATCTCACCATCTCTAAGCCTGAAATTACCTATGTTGTGAATAGGTTAAGTTAGTTGATAGCAGTCCAAGAGCTCCTCATTTACATGTTATTCACCGTTTGCTACAGTTCATCAAAGGATCACCAAGCCGAGGCTTATTCTTCAGTGCAACTTCAGCATTGCAATTAAAAGGTTATGCTGCTGCTGATTGGGGAAGTTGTCCGGATACAAGGCATTCAACCACAGGATTTTGTGTTTTCTTAGGTGACTCATTGATCTCATGGAAGTCCAAGAAATAGGTCACTGTATCGAAATCCTCTGCTGAGGCTGAATACAGAGCCCTCTCAGCGATTACAAGTGAGCTTACTTGGCTCACCGCCTTGCTCAAAGACTTTGAAGTAGTTTCGAACAATGCTATGGTCTTTTGTGACGATCAAGCTAGCATACATTTAGCTACAAATCCATCATTTCACGAGAGATCCAAACATATCGAAATTGACTGCCATTTCATCCATGAGAAAGTCAATTCCAATATCATTGTGCTATCTCATGTGCAAGGAAGATTTTAGCTTGCAGATTTGCTTACAAAAGCTGTTGCTGCTCCTCACTTTCATGCCATCGTTTCCAAGTTGGGATTGCTTGATATCTACCATCCAACTTGAGGGGGAGTATAAGAGATAATTAAAGAATTTTAATTAGCCTTAGTTATTTACAAGTTAGTTATAAGCTATTTATATCACTTGGTTAATAGTTAGTTGCAAGTTAGTTACACTTGCTAGCTGTCATAACAGCTTTCTTTCCTTTTGTATATAACCAGAACACATGCTGCTGATTGTTGGCTTTTTTCTCAAGCAAGAATTCATTCGATTTCATTCTCATTCATTCAATCTCTTTTCTTTTCTCTGAACTCATGCTCATGCTGTAAGAACAAGGGATGGTGAATTATGAGTGAAGTCGGCCTATAACTTCATTCTGTCTGTTGATGATGTCGAATCTGGAGGCAACGAAGGACAAAGGCAGGTAGGGAAGTTGTTGAGCAAGATATGGCAACTGGATATACATCCAAGGAGCAAGATGTTTTTCTGGAGGTTGATGCAGAACATCCTACCGGTAAGGAGTAACCTAGAAAAGAAAGGCATCCCTGGTCTGCCCGAGGTGCTTGAGAGCTACAACAACGGTGTGGCACCCGATATTTGGCTGTGATTATGTGGTCCGATGGTGGTGCGCCTCTCCTCTAGGTATCCGGTTTGCTTCTAATTCGAACCAAGACTTGGAGAAATGGTGTAAGGCGTTCGTCGAGAATGAAGAAAACACAACATTAGAGATGTTGGTTGCGATAGCGCATGGACTGTGGATATCCATAAACAAATTGATTTTTGAAGAAGAAAGAACTGATTTTCACAAGCTGATTCAAAGATCCACGACATTGTCATTTGAATACCAACGTGCAAACAGTGGGTAGCCAACAAAGTTTTAATATTCTGAGGGGCCTGCCGGAGATTACTAGATGGAAACCACCCATGGAAGGATTTTTTCCTTTTAATATCAGTTAGCTTTCTGTTGTTAGCCAACTGTTTCAGTTGCTAATTGGTAAGTTAGTTAGCTTTTATGTAAAGCATTTAGTTAGTGTATCTATAGCTGTATATAAACTGAATTGTAGCACACATTAGAGTTGAGTTGATTCATTCTATTCATCACAATACACATGAGAATTTCTCTCTGGTTTTGTCATCCATGGTGAACAAGTCTATTCCACCAAGTTCAGTTTCTGCTCCCTGTATTCTTCTTGCCGCTATCAATTTGTTAGGATTTTACAAGCTAAACATAGATGCTAGTAAAGGGGTGGCGGTTTCATTTTTCGTGTTGATACCAAGTATAGCCTTGAGAATCTATCCTTCAAGCAAGGAGAACAAAACCAAGGAATCCTGTTTCCATCACCTAATTCCAGGGTGGTTTTATGATTGTCCCTAGGTTTTGTCAAATCTGTTTATGGTTCAACCTAGTATCTACAAATATCATATTGCTCCTTGTGTATAAGCAAATCTTGTTGGAGCTTGATTCCAGATGTGGATTGCAGTATTCCTTGGGATATTCATGCATCCCACCCCTGTTCATCGCTGGTTTGGCCCTCAAAGATCGAATGCTATATAGTATTATCTTGGGATTAGATGGTGCTACAATTTTGGAATTCCATTTTAGTAAAACTCATCTTAAAATTATAGAAACGGAATATGCCAGAAATGAAAATATTAACTTAGTTTAACGTTTTCTTTTTATTCTTTACTAGCTTTTCTTGACATGGATTCAACATAGATAATAACATAAATGAAAGAAAAAATAAATAAATGCTAAAAGTAGGAAGAGATTAATGTAAAGTTAGAGAGAGGTAGAGGAACCTCTCTGGTCTTCGATCGTTGATAGCAGCAACAGCGTCTGACAGTGACACAATCCAAAATCACCTTGGTTGCTTTGTCCGTGTCCTGTTTTTGTTTTCCTCTAACCTAGTTTTTTAATTTAACGATCAAAATTTGAAAATGATTTTATTTGAATTAATTATAGAGATGAATTTCACAAGATAATGAATCCTCTGAAATTATTTTGTGTAATTTTTTATCATTAATTTTATTTATTATTTATATCATGTATAAATTTTATTTTCACAATTAATAATAAAAAATTACTTGTAATATTAAAAAAATAACATAAAAATATCTATTTCCATTGTGCAATAAAAAAGTTTCATTTTGTCAATTAATTATGTGTTGATACTTAACCAAAAGTGGTTGAGTGTTCCACTTATTATCACAAACATGGGAAATGTTGCATGTCATGAGATTAACGCGTACCAAAACTTCTTGAAGCAATCATGACCGTTTGTTTAAGTTTATTTGTGTGTTCACGAGCAGGGGCTTAATCATATTTTTATATGTAAAATTCATAACTAAGTCTCCCAAAGTCTTCCATTTTCCTTCAAAATTAAACTCGTGAGCGTCTTGCCAACTAATGCTCTTAGGGCATTAGTTAAGGAAGTCAAAAGGGAAAATTTTAAGTTTTTAAAGCATTGAATATCATTGGAAACACACAGGTTTTACATTTTTCAATACAAAAATTATTATTTATACTCTCTTAACAAGTGCTTGATAAGTGTCATATTTTGGTATTTTTATAGGTTAAAATGACACTTATATGGATTGTTCAATATGAATTTACTAGCCAATTTCCCTATTTTTTTTTTATGATTTTATCAAGTTTTAAAGAATGGATGCATATATGTGTAAAATGATGCATTTTTTGTCAATTTCCCATATAGGTAAGAGGGATGGATTAAAGGGACTACAAGGCGAGAAGAATAAAAGGAAAAGTGAAGTTTCTGTCTGCTCAGAGCCTCCTCAAGGCCGCTGAGCGATCTCTGTTCTAGTAAAGAAAACTAAAGGATGAGGAACTTCAAGGTGAAAAAACCTAAACCGCCTAATCCGCTCAGCGACCCCCTACAATCCGCCCAACGGTTTGTGCGAGATTTTCTCTATAAGTGTCATTTTAACCTATAAAAATACCAAAATATATGTATGTGATTTTGGCATTGCAAAACTCTTGGAGGAAGGACAATCTCAAATTTATATCAACACCTTTGCAACTCTTGGTTATATTGCTCCAGGTAATGTCATGGATTTGTTTTCCTTTTATTCTTGAAATTTCATGTCATTTAGAAAGGATAACAATAGGCTCATGCTATGCCACTTTCTATTACACCAATTTTACTTATTAAGGTAGCATTTAGTTTTTGTCTTAGAAAAAAATAAAGGAGATAAAGACTTTGGGGACTGAAGCATATTCAGAAATGAGGACATAGACAAAAAAAAAATCATCACTATCTTAGGATGATTTATAAATGGGTGAATACCCAAATTGGTCTCCCAACTTTTCCTTAAGGGCGCCCTACTAAAAAATTTTCCTATTAGTCATTGAGATTTTTTACAGCTGGCCCCGTTAGTCCCTCCGTCAACTTACCCAATAACTGAGGCTTATGTGGTGCTAACTCTGTCATTTTTCTCTTCTCTTTCTCTCCTAATCATCACTGACATCACATCTCTCCTAGTCGTTGAAACAATGTCGTTTTAGTTTTAGATGCCCACAACAAGAATTTTCGAAAAAAATTCAAAAATGCAGTAGGGAGACTCCCCTTCCACTAAGCTACCAAGACTTTAGTGTTATATAGACTTCACAATTATATATATTATATATTCATTCAATTAAATTATGTTTTTATATTTATTGAATTGGATAAATAACAAAGACCACACTTGAGGTTTTGTTTATTTTTATACAAGAACTGAGTTATAAAAAAAATACAATTTAATTGAATGAAATATGTATATACGTATATATTATACTAATATATACACATAAACATATATGTAAAGAGAGAGAGAATTGTGGAGACTATAGTACACTAAAGTCTTGGTAGGCTAGTGGAAGAGGAGCCTTTCCACACTCCAGAGAGGACAGCAAACTGACAAAGTTAGCACCACATTAGCCTCTGTTAGTGGGGATTGACAATGGGACTAATGAGGCCGACGGAAGAAAAGTTCGGGGACTAAGTAAGACCTTAAGAAAAACCCTTTATAAAATTAATTTCTCTAACTCTTAAAAAAGGACGCAAGAGACATGTCTCAAGGTTATTTCTAAGTTAATTTTTGTATCTCCAAAACAAAGGTTCGCAAGAAACACATCTCTTTTGTCCTCCTTGTCTTTGTCTTTTCTATTCCAGGATAACAACTAAACACATTGATTTTACAATCGAATTGTATGAAATTATAGTTTGACGCAAGAGTTAAGGAGACACATTTCATTATAATTTCTTCAAAATTTGGATTACTTCACCACACACTGGTTTGAATGTGTATTGTGTGTATAACAGGAGAGTGAGCCTTATCGTAACAGTAAGGTTTGTTTCTTTGTAATTTAAAGTTACGAGTTCAAATCCGAAAAATAGACTATCTACTTGCAGAATATGGATCGAAAGGTGTTGTGTCTATTAAAGGAGACATTTACAGCTATGGCATCATGCTGATGGAAGTGTTCACAAGGAAGAAGCCGAATGATGAAATGTTTGTGGAGGGAAAAAGCTTAAGGTCGTGGATCCTAGAATCAACGCCACATGAGATTATGCTGGTTGTAGATCCCAATTTGATGGAGGGAGAGGAACAACTTGTTTCTATCAAGGAAGTAGCCTTGTCAAGTATCATGGAGTTAGCTTTGAATTGCTCTCCAAATTCTCCTGATGAGAGAATGAATATGGTGGAAGTATTCAGTGAGCTAAACAAAATCAAAACTAAATTTCTGCAGATGGTAGAAGCAAATTTGAGTCATGAAAATTCATAGACATATTTGTTTTTCTTGCTCACAAATGTAATGAAAATTTGGTCACTTAACCCTTATGTTATCTTTGTGCTCTTAAAAAAAAGTGGTAGATAAGGTATGCTAAAGTAGAAGCAATGACATTCGCTCACGTGTTTGTATTATAATGTTATTGGCCTTTGCTCATAGATAACAATCTGTATATTAAATTTTTGCATGCTTATAAACTCTAATAATTTCTGTATGCAGTATTTGTCTAGTGAATGTAAATAGTTATTTTTAGAATAGTTATAAGTATAGTTATTTTTGGAAATAAAAAAAATTAAATTATCAGCGGAGTCATGTCAAAATAAAAATAAAAATAAAAAATGAGTTCGGTTTAAATATAAATTTTAGAATGGTATATAGATGGAAATGATGGTGAGGGGTCCAAAGGCCAATAACAAGCAATACAAACTCAACAAAAAAAAAAAAAAACATAATGAGACCCGCAACATATTGAATGATTTCTCATGGGTGGCTGATGATGCCGTCAATGGTGGAGGTGGGCTTTTATGCGTTTGGGAGAAGGAATTCTAAGGCTAGCGGGGGCTCTGAAACACCTGCAAACAAAGAAAGTAAAACAGAAAAAATAATGTCTAAAACCTTTGAAAAAATAACACTTTTCTTTCTAAGGTATAACGCAATCTATACTCTCCAAAATCTCAATCTTCTGGGACAAATATTAATGATGGTGCCTGATGTGTTTTAGATTAAATTGTCATTACCCCTTAAATTGCAAATATACTACAGTAGGTCAGTAGCAGCATGAGAAAATCATTGGAGTTGCTTTTAGTACGTTCTTTTTATTTATATGATTTTACTTTAAATGGTTCTTAACTTCAAAGTGCAACTTACGCCACTAGAATTGGTGTAGTAATGAATGATTTAAGTAATATACATGAGGTCCTAAGTTCAAACCTCATTGAATATATTTTTTGAAGTATATAAAAAGAAAAAACTTCAAAGTGCAAATTACAATTCAAAATTGTTATGCTACAAATCAGATGAAGTTGGAAAATACATCAACAAACTTCACGTTTTCTTAATTATTTATATGTTCGAAGAAATCATATTGCCCTTACATTTCCTATAATTTTCATTTTGTGATACAAGATGCTCAAATAAACTTCAAAGAGCCATTTCCTGAGAAATCAGCCTGAGATCCCAAGTTAGAGTAACGATGAAGTTTAAGATCACAAGCATTGCCTCACAGTAGCTATGTTACATACATTATGAACACCCTTTTGATTTTGATATTCCAACACACTTATCTATTATCAGGAGCTGACATCATTTGTGTGTGTCTCTGGTGCTGTAGAAGAGAGCATTAAGATTCCTCCAGTTCCAGTTACTGGGAAAGCCAATTCCAAATCCTGCTGATGATGCTCATTGCTGTCAGCAGCACTCAAATTGGCCCATCTCGAAGAGCAGTCAGTTACATCATGTGCATCACCTGAATCATTTAGTGTGCCACTGCGACTCTGCTCACTGAATTGCCACCCGCGGATGGTTGATAGTAGCAAGCAAATAGTGGAAGTGGCAGCAGAGATGACGAACAGAGTCCATAAGCTTCTAAGCTTCAAACTTTGTTCCCCGTCGGAGGTCATGTTGCTGGAGCAACCCTGTGATGTTACCAGCAACCACTTCTCTTCCAATCTCTTCAGTTCTGCATTCCCTTCGAGGTTTAGTATAGCGTTGGAAACATCTCTTGTCAGCGGGGAGCCTTTCTGGAACATCTGCATTAAATCATTCCAAAACTGAAAATTTTTATTGCCTTCAACATTCAAGAAGATGAGATTTCATGATGGATGGGTGATGGCAATAACATTTGAAACTGTAATATCAAAATCATTCACATGACAGTAATATCACTTACAAAGCCTAATCCTCCAAATCTGGTTATGGGAGTGGAGCTAGTGTACCCATTGCAGTATTCACTCATGAATACCTTTTCATATGGGAGTTGAAGAAATGCGGCTGCTATGCTGTTGTTTGCAAATAGATCAACATAATATTCACTAGTAACGTTTATGATGTTCTTTGGATTGAACTTCTCCACCTCCACTAGGTAGGTACAAACAGATGATTCAACCTGGCAACCGATTTTCATGTTGTTCCTCTTCAGCCACTCAATGTCTGTGACAGTTGGCTGCATTTGTTTTACTGTGAGCATTGAAGAAAGATTAGCTGTGTAGCTTGAGTTGAGAATCAGAACTAGAAAGAGCCATGAGACCATCACCGCACGAGTTGACTTCCGGTACAATTTTTCTCCTGCAATATGAGAACATCTTCAAACAAGTTTCTAGGCTTCACATTGTTTTATTTAAATTCAAAAGTTTGAGACTGGATTTGATACTAACTGTGAGCGAAGAACAGAGAAGAGAAGGTAAACCAAAGAGCAGTGCTGATCTGGCTCTTCCAATTGCCATCAAACTCTGGATTAGGCTCTTTCTCAAGTAGCCAAACTACCAACATTGTGTAAATCAAGATCACCCCTGTAACTGCCCACAGTTGCCAGGAAAAGGGCTTAGTAAACATCCATGCCGACTCTTGAGACTTCTCTGGAACTATCATTGACAATCCTGATTCTGTATATGGCACAGTGAAGTCCACATACTTCAATCTTTCCTCTAGCACAGTAACATCCCCAACAACAGCATCATAAGTCTTCCATCATAATAGCCAAATGAAAAGCAAAAACAAAAGCTTATGTCAGTACAATAGGGCACAGACATATTAGTACTCAAAATTCAGAAAGGTCTATGAGATAGCTGGTTGTATTTAGCACAAGTGTCAACTTTGCTAATAATAAGTTTGAGATTACTACACAGTTAAGATTGGATGAGCAATGAAGAAAAAAGGGAAAGAAAAGAAATAATAGATACCTTGTTATAGACAAGTTGAACCAATTCAGGATAGGTTCCATTGATGGCATGATACTCATAAGGCAGATCATACCCCAACAATCCTCGTACCTTCTCAAAAATTTCAATGCAGAATCCACTATATTTATCGGTATCTCGGTTCCGGCCATAATCAACCTTGACATACCTGGAAAATACGGTTCTGCCAGGGACCGCGATTTTCAAAGGATTCTGTGTAGTAGGCATGTTCCACCCCTTTGGAGGGCGCTGCAAATTCCCCAGCCAAAGCACACCACTGAAGCACTCTTGTCTGACACCACCTTGTCTTTCAGGGAGGCTTGTGCTGAATCCATGTTGTTGAGTCCAAAAGCAATGTTCCTTGTAACTCTTGCCAACCACATTTACTATCCTTAATATAGTATTCTGCTTGAGTTTACCTTCTTCAAATTTAATATGGCCACTTAAACCAAGGAAATTGCTTGAGTGTATTTCTCTTAGTAAGGTCTTTGAGCTGCTATTGTTGCTACTGCTGGCCAATGCCATTCTGTCTAATGCTTGAGTGACAATGCCAATGCTATCATATGCTTGCAATGCATAAAATCCTGGGTTGCGGTTATCTTCCTCTGGATTTCTTTCCCGAAAAGTTATCCGGAACTGAGCCTCAAACTGTTGATACTTGCTGCTGCTTTCTGAGTAGTAGGTCTTGATTCCTAGAGCTCCTTGCATATACGAAATGGAAGACTTGTCGATAGAGTCAAGCAAAGCAGTTATGCTCTCTGGGATTATCCAAACTGATTCTCTATCCACAAGTCCCATCTTTGAGGCTTCCCTGAACAAGTGAATCGCCATCTCCGGCGACGATTGGAGCACAATGAACACNTTTGAGATTACTACACAGTAAAGATTGGATGAGCAATGAAGAAAAAAGGGAAAGAAAAGAAATAATAGATACCTTGTTATAGACAAGTTGAACCAATTCAGGATAGCTTCCATTGATGGCATAATACCTATAAGGCAGATCATACCCCAACAGTCCACGTACCTGCTCAAAAATTTCAATGCAGAATCCACTATATTTATCGGTATCTCGGTTCCGGCCATAATCAACCTTGACATACCTGGAAAATGCGGTTCTGCCAGGGACCGCGATTTTCAAAGGATTCTGTTTAGTAGGCATGTTCCACCCCTTTGGAGGGCGCTGCAAATTCCCCGGCCAAAGCACACCACTGAAGCACTCTTGTCTGACACCACCTTGTCTTTCAGGGAGGCTTGTACTGAATCCATGTTGTTGAGTCCAAAAGCAATGTTCCTTGTAACTCTTGCCAACCACATTTACTATCCTTAATATAGTATTCTGCTTGAGTTTACCTTCTTCAAATTTAATATGGCCACTTAAACCAAGGAGATTGCTTGAGTTTATTTCTCTTAGTAAGGTCTTTGAGCTGCTATTGTTGCTACTGCTGGCCAATGCCATTCTGTCTAATGCTTGAGTGACAATGCCAATGCTATCATATGCTTGCAATGCATAAAATCCTGGGTTGCGGTTATCTTCCTCTGGATTTCTTTCCCGAAAAGTTATCCGGAACTGAGCCTCAAACTGTTGATACTTGCTGCTGCTTTCTGAGTAGTAGGTCTTGATTCCTAGAGCTCCTTGCATATACGAAATGGAAGACTTGTCGATAGAGTCGAGCAAAGCAGTTATGCTCTCTGGGATTATCCAAACTGATTCTCTATCCACAAGTCCCATCTTTGAGGCTTCCCTGAACAAGTGAATCGCCATCTCCAGCGACGATTGGAGCACAATGAACACCCTAGCTTGTACTGTTTTCATCAACCTAAGAAGCTCTTCACTTATTTTGTCTCTGGGATTATGTAGAGAAGAAATTGGTGGAAGAGCCAAACGGTACTCGATCATTGAACTTGCACCCTGGAGGGCCTCAGATAGCAGTGCTAGCATCCCATGATCTCCACCATAGGCATCATCATCTTCATAGATGGCTATCACTCTTTGCCAGCCACAAGCTTGCACTATATCTGCAACACATTTTACATATGTTGTGCCACTTTTAGCCATTCTCACCAAAAAAGGCCACCTAATTGGCATCAATGGTGGGGTAATGGCAGGTTCTGCATAGGATATTGTAGGAACTTGAGCTCGGCTTGATATTTCGGCTACAAAAGCAGCTTCTGGCCATGTTTGCATCCCTATGATCACTTGCACCTTCTGCTTTTTAATCATTTCTTCAGCTTCAAGAAAAAGGTCTCCCATGAATTCATTATACACATTATGGAAGTTATTAACACATATGCATGAAAACTTTTAATGGTTTTGCTAACTAGCACCCTAGGAACTAGCTAAGAAACTAATAGTGGAAAGATTTTTTTATTGAAAACTTGCAAATTTTACTTTTTCAAACAGATTTTTCAGTTTGTCTAGTAGCTCAAGTAGCATCTCCCTTGATCCTATGCCAAGGAATAAATTAAAGGAGGTGTGTTCGACCAAAAAATATATCTATCTTCTAGACAAAAAAACAGATTTTTTCACTCTTGTTCCTTAAACCAATGCCCTTAGTTTCAATCTTTTTTTTCTTAGTAAGTGCTAGATATACTTACCAACGGTGGTGGCACTGAGGGGATCCTTGATGGAGATGGAGTCTCCAAAATGGAGGGACAACTTGTAGGTCTTTGAAGTGTTGTTGTAACTTTGTGCTGCAATGTCCATGGCTACTTGCTGTTCTTTCCCCATACGAGAATTGAGATCAATGATTGCCCCAATAGATATAACTTTGTGGTCTGCACTAGTGGCCTCGTGTTGGTAGCCATGAAAGAGAACAAGGAAAAAGAAGAGCCAAATCATTGTAAGTGCTTGAAGAATAGTTGAAGGGAAATGAATGGTGTTTCAATATTTTGTTTTTAAGCAGTTTTTGAAACTTTGTGTTCTTCCTTTGGCATAGCTATGTTAAAAATGATTTAAATATGAACAATTGAACGAAAAAAAGCCTATTAGAAAAGTCTCTTTTAATAAAAAAAAATTTTAGATAACAGTTTATTTTTAAGTATATTCACAAAAAATGTGAGTTTCACTTACCTCACTCAAAATATGTTTGTATATGTGTGAGTTTAATTACCTTTTTTTTTTGTGTGTGGTTAAAATTGTGTTAGCCTAACAAATTTCCTTGGGAAAAGTTGAAAATTTGACTTTGTCAACTATGAAGGGTTGACTCCACTGTTGACGGAAAAGTTGGGAATTAGAATAGGGATAGACAAGGCTTTTGATTACAGGGTGGCAACATAAATGGTCAGTTTTATCACCCAATTGGGGAGAGTAGGAATATTCTTTTGGATTGTATAGAAGGAGAAAGAGTGGCAGAAACTTCTTGTGAAGGAAATGTGGAGTGGCGGGTTCATGACAATTAGAATCCCAAGGACTTGGTTATTTAACGTGTCGAGCATCACTTTGAGGAATATTATGCTATATTCTTTCAAGAAAGATTCATAAACGTAAAGGATGCTTCTTTTATTGCATATAATACATGTTTTGGCCGCAGAAAATAATAACTAGTGTTTAAGACAAAAAAGTATGGTGTAATACATCTTCTCAACCTAGTTATGTGTAAATTTTTGGAAGATAGGGTCTAAATCAAAGGTCCAAGAGAGAATCTAATTAATTGTAAAAATAATTCATTCTCAGTGTAATACCCTACTTATGCTGACTAATGATCAAGTCTCCAAAAGGCATGGGTCATTCACTACTTAGTCAAAAAATCATATAAGAACTACACAATATGATTTAAAGTATCATAGAAATAGAAAGTACTGATTGCATCAGTGATATTAGCTGCATCAACATGATATATATGTGTGTGTGTGTGGATTGGATTGGAGGTGCAGCATCATTTGCTCATAATAATATTTACGTGCTGTAGTTTTGAAGTTTTGCGTATGGACTATATCTTCCTATGCTAATATGTACGTCCAATTAATATAAGTGAAGTATTGAGCTAAGGCACGAAATTAATGGTTTATTCCAACCCATTTGGGTCAGTTTAATGTCAATGTTAGAGATGTGAGATGAAAATTCACGAAAGCCAATAGTTTCCGGTAGGGACTACCTTTGAATTTTATACTTGGCCATTCATATTAACTTGATACAAATATTTGAAAAAGAAAGTGGATGGATTATTGCGTAGAAGTTTCCTGGATACTTGTTACTGAAGAAGCAATTAATGTTTGGCCAGCCTAGGCTACAATACAAAAATAATACAAAAATGATATGCGTACCCCCAATTTCATACATCAATATATACATCATTCAAATTAGATAATTAATGATTATTATATTTATATAATAAAGTTTCTCAAAATATAGCACAAACTTAAATGCGTTAAAACACAAACAGTATAGGCATTAAAACACAAACTTTATGCACATTCATGCATAAACTTTATTTGTACTACACTATAAACTTATAGTTCAGAGTTATATACAGTCTGAACTTTATTTTAAAATGCACAAACATTATTAATAGTAATGTACAAATATTATAAAATTATCAGAGTGTTTTACAATCTGAACTTTATTTAAAAAAAGCACAAACATTATACATAATAATGCACAAACTTTATTTTAATTAAGTGCACAAACATTACGGGCGTTAAAACATAAATTTTATGTATATAAATATAGAATATATGTATGATGTATGCATGGTGTATGTTTTTAAGCGTACATGCTACAATATTAGTCAGTCTTCGCGTACGTAAGTAATTACGTAAATGGGTGAAGAAATTGTGCATATTGCAGAACTGGATTTGCACGTTACTATTTCAGAACAAGCTCAAAGAATAATAAAAAATTAATTAATATGAAAAATGACTCTAAAATCTACATGGAAAACTTTCTCTGGCTAACTTTAAAAATATAGTAATTTATAATTTATGTGGAAAAAAAAACATTTATTAGAGAAATTTCAGCGTCAACTAAAAAAACAAAGAGAAAGAAAGACAGTTATTTTGGCTGGAGATGAGACAAATTTGCAATAGGCTTATTGGTTGATACAATCTTTCATGACAGCTAACTGCTAACGTTTTCACTTTCTAGGAAGGAGCTAAGAAAACGATATACTTTTTTTTTTTGGGAGAGCGAAAGCGATATAATTGACTAAAAATGGGTTGTGTAAAACTTTATTTATTTATGAAATAAATTCAAAAGATTAAATACATATAAAAGATAAAAGAGCGGAGGAGATATTAATTCAAGACATAAGACTAGTGTTTTTTCTTTTATGGACTCATATTGGGTGCCAATGTTATGATCACCTGACCCAACGGGATGATGAAGATGTTGGTGGTGGTGATCGTGTTTCTTGACGATAACGGATACCAGTGTTTCAGTGTGTCTGAGAGGGAGACCTGTAAGAATTTTTGACGGCAAAATTAGAACACAATCTTGTGTTATGAGAATAATAAATAAGACTGACTTTTGATATATTGGTCATCCTATATTTATAGTATGAGCACAAGAGGAGAAATCATTGTCCTCGTAATGTGCTAAATGGAGGTAATGGGATTCTTCCCACGATCTCATGGGTGGTTCCGGGCACTTCTTGTTCGTCATGTGTGCAAGTCGCAAAGTGGGTCTTTTTAAACTGCATGTACATGAGCCAAGATGAACTGGGTTCTGTGTGGGCTCATGCCTTCATGTGGCCTCATTGGGCCTTTAGGTTGAGTCTTGTATAATTACCAATAAGATTTTTTATGAAACAAAAAGAAGTTATTGATAAAGGTAAAAATGGAACAAAAATTGAATACCCAAAAAATAGTTATTCTATAGAATTTACTTTATTATATGTATAGATTATTATTATTATTATAACAAAAATTTGATACCCAAAAAATAGTTATTCTATGAAATCTTCTTTATTGCATGTATAGATTATTATTATTATTACTAGTGGTGATACAGGAACTTCATGCCTGCAGATATTTCCAATTTGTGAGTGATAATTTTTATTATTTACAAATAAAAGGTTAAAAAAATTCCTATTAGTGCTTGAGATTTTTTACAGTTGGCCTCGTTAGTCCCTTCGTCAACTTACCCAATAACTGAGGCTTATGTCCTAACTCTGTCAGTTTTATCTTCTCTCTCTCTTAATCATCACTAACGTCACGTCTCTCCTAGTCGTTGAAACAATGTCGTTTTCGTCTTAGATGCCCACAACAAGAATTTTTGGAAAAAATTCAAAAATGCAGTAGGGAGACTCCCCTTCCACTAAGCTACCATTGGTGTAATATAGACTCCACAATTATATACATTATATATTCATTCAATTAAATTATATTTTTATATTTATTTCATTGGATAAATAACAAAGACCACACTTGAGGTTTTGTTTATTTTTATACAAGAACTGAGTTATAAAAAAAATACAATTTAATTGAATGAAATGTGTGTATATATATATGTATAATATATATACACACACACATATATGTAAAAAGAGGGAGAATTGTGGAGACTATATTACACTAAAGTCTTGGTAGTCTAGTGGAAGAGGAGCCTTTCCACACTCAAGAAAGGAGAGCAAACTGACAAAGTTAGCACCACATTAGCCTCTGTTAGTGGGGATTGACAATGGGACTAACGAGGCCGACGAAAGAAAAGTTCAGGGACTAAGTAGGACCTTAAGGAAAACCCTTTATAAAATTAATTTCTCTAACTCTAAAAAAAGGACACAAGAGACATGTCTCAAGGTTATTTCTAAGCTAATTTTTGTTTCTAAAAAAAAAAGGTTCGCAAGAAACACATCTCTTTGTCCTCCTTGTCTTTGTCTTTTCTATTCCAAGATAACAACTAAACACATTGATTTTACAATCTAATTGTATGAAATTATAGTTTGGCGCAAGAGTTAAGGAGACACATTTCATTATAATTTCTTCAAAATTTGGATTACTTCACCACACACTGGTTTGAATGTGTATTGTATGTATAACAGGAGAGTGAGCGTTATCATAACAGTAAGGTTTGTTTCTTTGTAATTTAAAGTTACAAGTTCAAATCCTAAAAATAGACTATCTACTTGTAGAATATGGATCGAAAGGTGTTGTGTCTATTAAAGGAGACATTTACAGCTATGGCATCATGCCGATGGAAGTGTTCACAAGAAAGAAGCCAACTGATGAAATGTTTGTGGAGGGAAAAAGCTTAAGGTCATGGATCCTAGAATCAACGCCACATGAGATTATGCAGTTGATGGAGGGAGAGGAACAACTTGTTTCTATCAAGGAAGTAGCCTTGTCAAGTATCATGGAGTTAGCTTTGAATTGCTCTCCAAATTCTCCTGATGAGAGAATGAATATGGTGGAAGTATTCAGTGAGCTAAACAAAATCAAAACTAAATTTCTGCAGATGGTAGAAGGAAATTTGAGTCATGAAAATTCATAGACCTATTTGTTTTGAGTTCTGCTACACGTACACCAAAAATCATACACCATACATACACCTCGTACTTATATATATAAAGTTTGTGTTTTAACTTATGTAATGTTTGTGCACTTAATTAAGTATAATTGAGAGTATCATTTATAAGTTTGTAATGTTTGTGCACTCGTGATAATAAAGTTTGTGCATTATTAATGGTGTATGTATGAGTGTATGAAATTGGGTGTACATATAGCATTTTTGATTTGTTTTTCTTGCTCACAAATGTAATGAAAATTTGGTCACTTAACCCTTATGTTATCTTTGCGCTCTTAAAAAAAGTGGTAGATAAGGTATGCTAAAGTAGAAGCAATGACATTCGCTCACGTGTTTGTATTATAATGTTATTGGCCTTTGCTCATAGATAACAATCTATATATTAAATTTTTGCATGCTTATAAACTCTAATAATTTCTATATGCAGTATTTGTCTAGTAATTATAAATAGTTAGTTTTAGAATAGTTATAAGTATAGTTATTTTTGGAAATAAAAAAAATTAAATTATCAGCGGAGTCATGTCAAAATAAAAATAAAAAATGAGTACGGTTTAAATATAAATTTTAGCATAGTATTTAGATGGAAATGAAGGTGAGGGGTCCAAAGGCCAATAACAAGCAATACAAACTCAACAAAAATAAAAAAAACACATAATGAGACCCACAACATATTGAATGATTTCTCATGGGTGGCTGATGATGCTGTCAATGGTGGAGGTGGGCTTTTATGTGTTTGGGAGAAGGAATTTCTAAGGCTAGTGGGGGCTCTGAAACACCTGCAAACAAAGAAAGTAAAACAGAAAAAATAATGTCTAAAACCTTTGGAAAAATAACACTTTTCTTTCTAAGGTATAATGCAATCTGTACTCTCCCAAATCTCAATCTTCATGGACAAATATTAATGATGGTGCCTGATGTGTTTTAGATTAAATTGTCATTACCCAGCAAATTGCAAATATACTACAGTAAGTCAGTAGCAGCATGAGAAAATCATTGGAGTGGCTTGTAGTACGATCTTTTTATTTATATGATTTTACTTTAAATGGTTGTTAACTTCAAAGTGCAACTTACGCCACTGGGATTGGTGTAGTAGTGAAGGATTTAAGTAATATACATAAGGTCTTAGGTTCAAATCTCATTTAATATATTTTTTGAAGTATATAAAAGGAAAAAACTTCAAAGTGCAACTTCCACTTCAAAATTGTTATGCTACAAATTAGATGAAGTTGGAAAATACATCAACAAACTTTACATGTTTTCTTAATTATTTATATTTTCGAAGAAATCATATTGCCCTTACATTTCCTATAATTTTCATTTTGTGATACAAGATGCTCAAATAAACTTCAAAAAGCCATTTCCTGAGATCCTTTTGATTTTGATATTCCAACACACTTATCATTATCAGGAGCTGACATTATTTGTGTGTGTCTCTGGTGCTGTAGAAGAGAGCATTAAGATTCCTCCAGTTCCAGTTACTGGGAAAGCCAATTCCAATTCCTGCTGATGATGCTCATTGCTGTCAGCAGCACTTACATCATCTGCATCACCTGAATTACTGACCCTTTTGCTGTAAATCTGCTTGGCAAGTGTTGTCACCCTTTTCCACACACTATCATCACTTAGTGTGCCATCGCGACTCTGCTGACTGAATTGCCGCCCGCGGATGGTTGATAGTAGCAAGCAAATAGTGGAAGTGGCAGCAGAGATGACGAACAGAATCCATAAGCTTCTAAGCTTCAAACTTTGTTCCCCGTCGGAGGTCATGTTGCTGGAGCAGCCCTGTGATGTTACCAGCAACCACTTCTCTTCCAATCCCTTCAGTTTTGCATTCTCTGAGAGATTTAGTATGGCTTTGGAAACATCTCTGGTCAGCGGGGAGCCTTTCTGGAACATCTGCATTAAATAATTCCAAAACCGAAAGTTTTTATTGCCTTCAACATTCAAGAAGATAAGCATTTCATGATGGATGGATGGATGGATGATGGCAATAACATTTGAAACTGTAATATTAAAATCATTCACATGACAGTAATATCACTTACAAAGCCTAATCCTCCAAATCTGGTTCCGGTAGTGGAGCTAGTGTACCCACTGCAGTATTCACGCATGAATACCTTTTCATATGGGAGTTCAAGAAATGCGGCTGCTATGCTGTTGTTTGCAAATACATCAACATAACTATGATCCCTAGTAATGTTTATGATGTTCTTTGGATTGAACTTCTCCACATCCACTAGGTAGTTCCAAACAAATGAGTCGCACTCGCAACCGATTTTCATGTTGTTCCTCTTCAGCCACTCAATGTCTGTGACATTTGGCTGCAATTGTTTTACCGTGAGCATTGAAGAAAGACTAGCAGTGTAGCTTGAGTTGAGAATCAAAACTAGAAAGAGCCATGAGACCATCACCGCACGAGTTGACTTCCGGTACATTTTTTCTCCTGCAAGATGAGAACCTCTTTAAACTAGTTTCTAGGCTTCACGTTATTTTATTTAAATTCAAAAGTTTGAGACTGGATTTGATACTAACTGTGAGCGAAGAACAGAGAAGAGAAGGTAAACCAAAGAGCAGTGCTGATCTGGTTCTTCCAATTGCCATCAAACTCTGGATTAGGTTCTTTCTCAAGTAGCCAAACTACCAACACTGTGTAAATCAAGATCACCCCTGTAACTGCCCACAGTTGCCAGGAAAAGGGCTTAGTAAACATCCATGCCGACTCTTGAGACTTCTCTGGAACTATCATTGACAACCCTGATTCTGCATATGGCACAGTGAAGTCCACATACTGCAATCTTTCCTCTAGTACAGTAACATCCCCAACTACAGCATCATAAGTCTTCCATCAAAATAGCCAAATGAAAAGCAAAAACAAAAGCTTATGTCAGTACAATAGGTCACAGACATATTAGTACTCAAAATTCAGAAAGGTCTATGAGATAGCTGGTTGTAATTAGCACAAGTTTCAACTTTGCTAATAATACGTTTGAGATTACTACACAGTAAAGATTGGATGAGCAATGAAGAAAAAAGGGAAAGAAAAGAAATAATAGATACCTTGTTATAGACAAGTTGAACCAATTCAGGATAGCTTCCATTGATGGCATAATACCTATAAGGCAGATCATACCCCAACAGTCCACGTACCTGCTCAAAAATTTCAATGCAGAATCCACTATATTTATCGGTATCTCGGTTCCGGCCATAATCAACCTTGACATACCTGGAAAATGCGGTTCTGCCAGGGACCGCGATTTTCAAAGGATTCTGTTTAGTAGGCATGTTCCACCCCTTTGGAGGGCGCTGCAAATTCCCCGGCCAAAGCACACCACTGAAGCAATCTTGTCTGACACCACCTTGTCTTTCAGGGAGGCTTGTGCTGAATCCATGTTGTTGAGTCCAAAAGCAAAGTTCCTTGTAACTCTTGCCAACCACATTTACTATCCTTAATATAGTATTCTGCTTGAGTTTACCTTCTTCAAATTTAACATGGCCACTTAAACCAAGGAAATTGCTTGAGTGTATTTCTCTTAGTAAGGTCTTTGAGCTGCTATTGTTGCTACTGCTGGCCAATGCCATTCTGTCTAATGCTTGAGTGACAATGCCAATGCTATCATATGCTTGCAATGCATAAAATCCTGGGTTGCGGTTATCTTCCTCTGGATTTCTTTCCCGAAAAGTTATCCGGAACTGAGCCTCAAACTCTTGATACTTGCTGCTGCTTTCTGAGTAGTAGGTCTTGATTCCTAGAGCTCCTTGCATATACGAAATGGAAGACTTGTCGATAGAGTCAAGCAAAGCAGTTATGCTCTCTGGGATTATCCAAACTGATTCTCTATCCACAAGTCCCATCTTTGAGGCTTCCCTGAACAAGTGAATCGCCATCTCCGGTGACGATTGGAGCACAATGAACACCCTAGCTTGTACTGTTTTCATCAACCTAAGAAGCTCTTCACTTATTATGTCTCTTATGTCTCTGGTATTATGCAGAGAAGAAATTGGTGGAAGAGCCAAACGGTACTCAATCATTGAACTTGCACCCTGGAGGGCCTCAGATAGCAGTGCTAGCATCCCATGATCTCCACCATAGGCATCATCATCTTCATAGATGGCTATCACTCTTTGCCAGCCATAAGTTTGCACTATATCTGCAACACATTTTACATATGTTGTGCCATTTTTAGCCATTCTCACCAAAAAAGGCCACCTCTTTGGCATCAATGGTGGGGTAATGGTAGGTTCTGCATAGGATATTGTAGGAACTTGAGCTCGGCTTGATATTTCGGCTACAAGAGCAGCTTCTGGCCATGTTTGCATCCCTATGATCACTTGCACCTTCTGCTTTTTAATCATTTCTTCAGCTTCAAGAAAAAGGTCTCCCGTGAATTCATTATATACATTATGGAAGTTATTAACACATATGCATGAAAACTTTAAATGGTTTTGCTAACTAGCGCCCTATGAACTAGTTAAGAAACTAATAGTGGAAAGATTTTTTATTGAAAACTTACAAATTTTACTTTTTCAAACAGATTTTTCAATTTGTCTAGTAGCTCAAGTAACATCTCCCTTGATCCCATGCCAAGGAATAAATTAAAGTAGTTGTGTTCGGCTCTCACTAAACGACATGTAATGTGTCCGACAAAAAAATATATCTATCTTTGAGGAAAAAAAACAGATTTTTTCACTCTTGTTCCTTAAACCAATGCCTCACTATTAGAAAACCGTCCAGACATTACCGTCCAGACATTACCGTCGAACACGAGCCGACGGTATTACCGTCGGAAAATAAAATAGTACCGACGGTAATCGGTTCACTCATGAAGAACTGGGAACGAGGCATCAGATTACCGTTAGAAAAGCTGGCCGACGGTAATAGCAACGGTAATTATTCGCGGGAAAGGGCGCGAACAATTTACCGTTGGTAACAGCCGTCGGTAACAATTTGAGGTTTTGATTTAAAGAAAATAAAAAAGATTACCGTCGGACATCACCGACGGTAAATCACCACACACTTTACCGTCAGTTGCTATTCAGACGGTAACTGCTTCGAAATATTTTGGTTCCAAAAATTGGCGCCACTTTTTTGGTTACCGTCGGCCAATTTTAATTGGTCGACAATAATAGTTTTAATAAAACGTTGCGTTTTGGTGCATCCTTATTACCGTCAGACTATACTGTGACCATCGGTGATGTCCGACATTAACGCCTGAGACCCGAACACTTAAAACGAATTTCCTTTCTCCTCTTCCCATTTTCTTCTCCCCCACCAACTTCTCTCTTCCCTTCTGCTTCTCTCCCCTTCCGCCTTCTCCGCCCTCACTCCCCCTCACGTCCACCGCCGGTCCACCACCGCTTCTTCTTCTTCATCTCTTCCCTTCCTACTTCACTACCCTTCCTGTTTCTCCTCCCCGAGCCACCACCGCGGGTCTACCGCACCGCGCCACCGCTGCTAGAGGTCCACCTTCTGTTGCATTGTTATTTCCTTTGTTTTTAATTTTGTTTATGTTTTGAAAGGAATTGTACTTGAACTTAGAAGTTGTTGTTAATTGGTAATATATATGGGGGTTGTAGTTTAATTGCGAGGCTAAAGTTCAAAGGAGATCAAACGAGGCATCGCTGGCAAATAGGTATGCCTCTAACTTACACTTTGCACAATAATATTTTTTGAATTTCATGGTCAAAATATATATGATACTGCAATTGATGAATAATACTTAACGTGATAGAAAAGAGAACAAATGCATAGCGTGATATATTATCAATAGTTATTGGAGTCATGTAGAAACTAAACACTGATGAGGACAAACTGATATGAAACCTACAAGGACTATTACCAAGGCAACCCCTAACAGCAAAAATGCAAATAAATAGCTGTATGAGAGAATGCATGAATGAAATACAAAAGCAAATAAATAGCTGTATGAAATAATTAATAATTATATATGGGGCATGAGTAATGTAAGTTGTTTTCTAACTGTCTTCTTCATAATCAAGAAAATTAGGAGGAATGAAGATATTGTGTGTTATCTGTTATTCTCCTTTGCTGTGAACTTTAGAGTTACTTTAGACAATACTCTCTCTCTCAAATGGTTTAGACATTGAGTTGTTTCAATTTATCACTAAATGAGCAATGGCCATTGATTTGTTATGGAGATATCCTTGTGACATATTTGCTGAAATTATAAAAAGTCCTTTAGGAAGGTTCTCATCTTGGTATTGGTACCATTTGATTCAAAGTCCATGCATTTGCTTTGCAGTTTGGCATGCTGATTGAATTTCTCTTTGAAAAATTTTCAAACACAGAGGATGTCAACGAGGCAGCCATTGGAGATCTTCAGGTGAGAAAACATATTAAAATGAACTTCATTCCAGTTTCTCTTATGTAGGTAATAAATCATGTTATATGTTGGTTTTTCTTCACTCTTATCTTACAAACATTGTTTTAGTTTGTTTGTTGTGTGCTCATATTAGTTTAATTAATTTCTTGCATGGAAGTAAAATTTTCCTAGTCCAAGTTATCTAGGAGTTAATTTGCCGTAAATACCATCAAACTTTTACTTAAGCAAAGGCCTTAAAATACCAAGACCAAAGGCCTTATAATGAGTAAACATAATGGGATAGGACATTTGTTTGCAATTCTAGCTCTTATGGCAAATGACATCCAAGAACCTTTTAAGTGTTATGCCATTTGTTGGAAAATATGTATTTCAAAAGCTCTAGTCCCACATTGGTTATATCACAAACCTTTTAAGTGTTTATATACTTTTAGTAGTTGTTGTATTGGTAAAAAGAGTTGAGAAGGGAGTTGGGCTCGCGTGTATGAGTCCAAGTCATTTAGGCTCTTCGAAGTGCAAATCGATGGATTTGCCCCCCTGCGCGCACGATAAAGAGCGTCCCGGTCTTTTTGCAAAATTAATTTTTGGGTTGTTGCAGCTTACCTAAGAAACCATATTTTTCACATGTGCACCGTCCATCTTTAAATTTTGACTACCATGAACGAAACATATGTTGTCTACCACATAACATATAAATACTTAATTAGTTATTAAATATAAATTTTTATATATTTATAAATTACAAAAATTGATTGAAATTTTTTATTGATATGATTATAGTAATTTATTAAAACAAATAATACAAAATTAATTACAATTTTATTTTTTTAAAATATTTAATTATTACCGTCGGATGTAACGAACTAAAATACTAATATACTTACCGTCGGCGTTGACCGACGGTGGCATACGAATAAAATATTACTATATTACCGTCGCCTTGAACCGACAGTAAACCGGTTCAAATGTACTCAAATGTAAACCGGTTTACGTCGGCTTATACCGACGGTAATTACCGTCGGTTGTCATTTTTTGATGGTAAAATGATTACCATCGACCAATTTACCGTGTGCCCGCGTTCGACGGTAATGCCGACGATAACGTAAAAAAACCGACAATAATGCCGACGGTAATGTCGACAGTAATGAGCTGTTTTCTTTTACTAATTAGTTTCAATCTTTTTTTTCTTAGTAAGTGCTAGATATA
Organism: Nissolia schottii; assembly: GCA_003254905.1. Lineage (NCBI taxonomy): Eukaryota > Viridiplantae > Streptophyta > Magnoliopsida > Fabales > Fabaceae > Nissolia > Nissolia schottii. The sequence goes on along the minus strand of QANU01094328.1, from coordinate 29,508 downwards.
CTTACCAAGGGTGGTGGCACTGAGGGGATCCTTGATGGAGTCTCCAAAATGGAGGGACAACTTGTAGGTCTTTGAAGTGTTGTTGTAACTTTGTGCTGCAATGTCCATGGCTACTTGCTGTTCTTTCCCTATACGAGAATTGAGATCAATGATTGCCCCAATAGATATAACTTTGTGGTCTGCACTAGTGGCCTCATGTTGGCAGCCATGAAAGAGAACTAGGAAAAAGAAGAGCCAAATCATTGTAAGTGCTTGAAGAATAGTGGAAGGGAAATGAATGGTGCTTCAATATTTTGTTTTTAAGCAGTTGTTTGAAACTTTGTGTTCTTTCTTTGGCCAAACTACATTAAAAATGACTTAAATATGAANCCGGTTTACGTCGGCTTATACCGACGGTAATTACCGTCGGTTGTCATTTTTTGACGGTAAAATGATTACCATCGACCACTTTACCGTGTGTCCGCGTTCGACGGTAATGCCGACGATAACGTAAAAAACCGACAGTAATGCCGACGGTAATGTCGACAGTAATGAGCTGTTTTCTTTTACTAATTAGTTTCAATCTTTTTTTTCTTAGTAAGTGCTAGATATACTTACCAAGGGTGGTGGCACTGAGGGGATCCTTGATGGAGTCTCCAAAATGGAGGGACAACTTGTAGGTCTTTGAAGTGTTGTTGTAACTTTGTGCTGCAATGTCCATGGCTACTTGCTGTTCTTTCCCTATACGAGAATTGAGATCAATGATTGCCCCAATAGATATAACTTTGTGGTCTGCACTAGTGGCCTCATGTTGGTAGCCATGAAAGAGAACTAGGAAAAAGAAGAGCCAAATCATTGTAAGTGCTTGAAGAATAGTTGAAGGGAAATGAATGGTGCTTCAATATTTTGTTTTTAAGCAGTTGTTTGAAACTTTGTGTTCTTCCTTTGGCAGAGCTACGTTAAAAATGACTTAAATATGAACAATTGAACGAAGAAAAGTCAAGCTTTTTTTTTGTGCGTGCGCAGTTAAAATTGTGTTAGCCTAGCAAATTTCTTTATCTAATTGGGTTGAAAGTTTGACTTTGTCAACTATGAAGGGTTGACTCCACTGTTGACGGAAAAGTTGGGAATTAGAATAGGGATAGACTAGGCTTTTGATTACAGGGTGGCAACATAAATGGTCAGTCTTATCACCCAATTGGGGAGAGTAGGAATATTCTTTTGGATTGTATAGAAGGAGAAGAAGAGTGAAAGAAACTTCTTGTGAAGGAAATGTGGCGTGGGGGGTTTATGACCATTAGAATCCCAAGGACTTGGTTATTTAACATCTCGAGCATCACTTTGAGGAATATTATGCTATATTCTTTCAAGAAAGATTCATAAACGTAAAGGATGCTTCTTTTATTGCATACAATACATGTTTTGGCCGCAGAAAAAAATAACTAGTGTTTAAGACAAAAAAGTATGGTGTAATACATCTTCTCAACCTAGTTATGTGTAAATTTTTGGAAGATAGGGTCTAANGGATTGGATTGGAGGTGCAACATCATTTGCTCATAATAATATTTACGTGCTGTAGTTTTGAAGTTTTGCGTATGGGACTATATCTTCCTATGCTAATATGTACGTGCAATTAATATAAGTGAAGTATTGAGCTAAGGCACCAAATTAATGATTTATTCCAACCCATTTGGGTCAGTTTAATGTCAATGTTAGAGATGTGAGATGAAAATTCACGAAAGCCAATAGTTTCTAGTAGGGACTACCTTTGAATTTTATACTTGGCCATTCATATTAACTTGATACAAATTTTAAACATAATAAAAATTATAACATAATGCAATGTGACAACTTTAGTAGAACAACTTTTATTATATATAATAGATAGTTAGATAATATATAATATTTAAAATTCAAAATTTTATTTTAAAAATTTTAATTTAATTAATTTTTTTAAATTATAAAACTTACACACTGTTTATAAATGCTATTTATGAAGAATAATTAAATGAAGCCAAACAAATGTCGGCCATGAAAAATAAAAAGGGTAAGATACGCTTTAGAAGATTCGAAGTGCGATTGACTCCTGTTTACCTTACGCGCTTGTAGCTCAGTGGATAGAGCGTCTGTTTCCTAAGCAGAAGGTCGTAGGTTCGACCCCTACCTGGCGCGGTTTTGATTGTTAAAGTTGTGTTAGTTAAAAGTATTTGTGCAGGTAAGTGTTAACCAATCATTTTCTCTTTAAAACAAAGAGTTTACTTACAAGTTACAATCCACTATGTAAACTTTTGTCACATATCTAAAAATAATGGATAATAATTAAATCCAATGTATTTGAGCAAGCTAACTATTCCGAGTCCCTTCCAAGATCCACATTGTGGCCCCCGTTTTGTCATCACTCACCAACTTATTATTGTCGTCGTTACTGTTGCAACGATATCTTCTCTAATACAGCTGGACAATAATTAAATCCAAAAACAAAACTGCTTTCTTTGCTGATTTAAAAAATATATATTTTTATATTTTTATTAAATTAATTCTAACTATCAAATATTATATATGTATATATACTATATACTTATTTTTAATAATTTTATCATACAAAAATAACTTTTTTCTTTTTTCATATCAAAACATTCTACAATGTAAATAATTTATTTTAACTGTTCATTCACTCTCCTCCAATTGAAATTTGCCAAGTGAGCATTCCATAATTCATTGCCGGTGGGGCCCAGACTGCACCGATTTATTTAATAACATTTGAAGGTTCCAAAGGCAACTACTCACTCTTCTGGTGTGGCCCCCGCAGGTTTGTATACTTGTTGGTGAACCACTGAGCCGGCTCTGTTCTATGCATGTTGCTAGACCTCCAATTAATAAATTTTGCAGACATGGTTATTATATACGTTACAGTGCATGTGAGAAGCAATAAAATTACCAGTCATACAAAAAAAATTCGCATCAATATTTCCGCTGCGTCTGAGAAGCAATAAAATTTTCAGTTATAAATTTTTTTTTTTCACATCAATATTTCCAAGTACTTATAGAATTAGTTTTTTTGTTGTTATTTTAAAACTGTGTGAAGGTCTATTTCCCATGTCAGAGGCGATAATGGATTATAAGATAAAATCAGGTAGGATGAAAGCTTTGGGATGGAGAAAAGAGAATTTAATTAAATTTGAATATTGTGTTTAGTATGAAGTAAGATACTTGTCCAAAATTATTTTATCATGTCTCATAAATTCATGTAAAAATCTTTACATTATCCGTGTAACTCCCTGCAAATCAGCACTCCATTTGCAGACGAGTTTACAAGGTCAAATATAAATCCAATGGTGAGTAACTAGATACAAAGCAAGGCTTGTTGCTAAAGGATACACCCAACAAACAGGAATACACTTCCTTGACACTTTCTCTCCGGTTGCCAAATTAACACAACTGTGAGAGTTCTCTTAGGCATTGCAGTAGTCAAGAATTGGACACTTCTCCAATTAGACATTAATAATGCCTTTCTCAATGGAGATTTGTTTGAGGAAGTTTTCATATGCAAATTACATAAATCTATCTATGGTTTAAGACAAGCATCAAGATAATGGTTTCACAAATTCTGAACAACATTGATTGCTCCTGATTTCACTCAATCAAAGAGGGATTACTTCTTTTTTCAGTTTGAGTCAGGGAAAGATTTAGTTGTTCTATTGGTGTATGTGGATGACATCATTATTGCAAGTCCATCCCTTACCCGTGTAGCAGTTGTCCAGCAGAAATTGTAATCATGTTTTAAACTGAAGGTTATTGGAGATTTGAAGTATTTCCTTGGATTGGAGATTGCTAAATCACCTAGTGGCATATGTCTCTCTCAACGCAAATATGTTGTTTCCTTGCTAGAGGAGATGAATTTATTAGATTCAAAACCTGCTATCTTACCAATGGATTCAAACATCAAGCTCAATGCCACCAATGGAGACTTATTAGAGGATGTTTCTCTATATAAACGTCTCATTGGACGTCTAATATATCTCACCATCTCTAGGCCTGAAATTACCTATGTTGTGAATAGGTTAAGTCAGTTTATAGCAGCTCCAAGAGCTCCTCATTTACATGTTATTGACCATTTGCTACAATTCATCAAAGGATCACCAGGCCGAGGCTTATTCTTCAGTGCAACTTCAACATTGCAATTAAAGGGTTATGCTGCTGTTGATTGGGGAAGTTGTCTGCCTACATTCAACCACAGGATTGTGTTTTCTTAGGTGACTCCTTGATCTCGTGGAAGTCCAAGAAATAGGTTGACACATACTAAAACGTCGTTAATTTCAGTGCGAGATCAAATAATAATTTAGAAAACTAAATTAACCCCAAAAACGTAGTAAAGGGGGCTAACCTAGGTCGTCTCTCAAGGAAGCAATTAGAACCAATTAAAATTGCAATTAAAAAGGGGGGTTTGAATTGATGAATAATAATAAAAAGAAAGCAAAATAAAAGTAAGTTAACAATAATAAAAAAAAGCAATATCCTGCATACGGTGTTTCTAGATCAAGGATTAATTGTCATTGGCTCCTAATTAATTATTCATAAGGGGGATGTTGTTTATTAGTTGAAATCTCTAACTAATACGCAATTCACCTAAGAGACTACGATCGTCAATCCCCTAAGCATTTATTAATATAGGAATTAAAACTAAGATCTCAGCATTAAAAACCTATATCAATTATGTTCCAATTGCACAACCTAATTAAATATAATTAGTTTCCCAAAAAGTTCCCAAATCCTAAATCAATAAATCCTACAAGATCTATCAACCTAGAATTAACCCTAACCAATAACATGCAATCGCTATATTATTAATCATAGGCGGAACAAATCATGAATAAACATTAAGCATAAGACCTCGAATTAATCCTAATCTAGAGTTACTGAATGCAAGATATTAAGAAACTACTCCTCTATGGGTGGAGGATAAAGACTCATAATAAATAAAAATAAGAAGAAAGTGGAAAATAACGGAGAATTAAAATAACAAAACTTGAAAACAATAACGGAAGGAATTCGCAAATAATTGGGAGCTTGCGTTGTCAATGCGAGTGCTCCAACAATCCTTGAATAACTAAGAACTAAGCACTACTAACATAAACCTAAAGTGCAATAAAATAAAAGGAAAAGTGCAGAAAATAAAAGTGGAGGCTCCGTATGAAGTTCTTGAGAGAGGATGTCTATTTGTAGAGGATTGGCCTAAAGTGAAAGTAAATCCCGCAATTTCAGCATAGCAGTCAGTAAAATCGCGATAACTTCGGCTACAGATATCGGATTGAGGTGATTCAAATCTCCAATTAAAGCTAAGAGATAGATCTACAATTTTGTAGTTGAGGTCAAATCGAGATTCAATCTCCATCTTGGCGCAAAATCCATGGCAAAGTCAGAATTAAAAATCCTCAGCAAATCTTTGACCAAATCTTTTTGAATTTGAATTTAATCTTGAATTTATTGGTCTCAATCTTCTCTTCAAATCTCTTCTTTGAAATTTATATCTTATCAAATCTCCTTCAAATCCTCAATGATCCTCTTGACAATTTATTTTCTGCAATAAAAATAGAAAACTAAAAAAGAACAAAAGAAATCTACACATTAATTTCTAAGATAAAATAGTGCTTAAAATTGCATTTTTCTAAATTTCTCACAAAAGAGGATAATGTGCAAAACATATTAATTAAGCATTAAAATTACACATTTTTAGTATACAATGTTCAATTATAGAATAATAAAATAGGGTACAAAGTACACCTATCATAGGTCACTGTATCGAAATCCTCTGTTGAGGCTTAATACAGAGCCCTCTCTGAGATTGCAAGTGAGCTTACTTGGCTCACCACCTTGCTCAAAGACTCTGAAGTAGTTTCGAACAATGCTATGGTCATTTGTGACAATCAAGCTGCCATACATTTAGCTACAAATCCATCATTTCACGAGAGATCCAAACATATTGAAATTGGCTGCCATTTCATCCGTGAGAAAGTCAATTCCGGTATCATTGTGCTATCTCATGTGCAAGGAAGATTTTAGCTTGTAGATTTGCTTACAAAAGTTGTTGCTGCTATCCTCACTTTCATGCCATCATTTCCAGGATTGCTTGATATCTACCATCCAACTTGAGGGGGGAGTATAAGAGATAATTAAAGAATTTTAATTAGCCTTAGTTATTTACAAGTTAGTTATAAGCTATTTATATCGCTTGGTTAATAGTTAGTTGCAAGTTAGTTACACTTGCTAGCTGTCATAACAGCTTTCTTTCCTTTTGTATATAAGCAGAACACATGCTGCTGATTGTTGGCTTTTTTCTCAAGCAAGAATTCATTCAATTTCATTCTCATTCATTCAATCTCTTTTCTTTTCTCTGAACTTATGCTCACGCTGTAAGAACAAGGGATGGTGAATGATGAGTGAAGTCCGCCTATAACTTCATTCTGTCTGTTGATGATCGATGATGTCGAATCTAGAGGCAACGAAGGACATCCCTGGTCTGCCCGAGGTGCTTGAGAGCTACAACAACGGTGTGGCACCCGATATTTGGCTGTGATTATGTGGTCCGATGGTGGTGCGCCTCTCCTCTAGGTATCCGGTTTGCGTCTAATTCGAACCAAGACTTGGAGAAATGGTGTAAGGCGTTCGTCGAGAATGAAGAAAACACAACATTACTAGATGGAAACCACCCATGGAAGGATTTTTTTTTTTTTTTAATGTCAGTTAGCTTTCTGTTGTTAGCCAAATGTTTCAGTTGCTAATGGTTTAGTTAGCTTTTATGTAAAGCATTTAGTTAGTTTGTGTATCTATAACGGTATATAAACTGAATTGTAGCACACATTAGAGGTAGAGTTGATTCATTCTATTCATCACAATACACATGAGAATTTCTCTCTGGTTTTGTCATCCATGGTGAACAAGTCTATTCCACCAAGTTCAGTTTCTGCTCCCTGTATTCTTCTTGCCGCTATCAATTTGTTAGGATTTTACAAGCTAAACATAGATGCTAGTAAAGGGGTGGCGGTTTCATTTTTCGTGTTGATACCAAGTATAGCCTTGAGAATCTATCCTTCAAGCAAGGAGAACAAAACCAAGGAATCCTGTTTCCATCACCTAATTCCAGGGTGGTTTTATGATTGTCCCTAGGTTTTGTCAAATCTGTTTATGGTTCAACCTAGTATCTACAAATATCATATTGCTCCTTGTGTATAAGCAAATCTTGTTGGAGCTTGATTCCAGATGTGGATTGCAGTATTCCTTGGGATATTCATGCATCCCACCCCTGTTCATCGCTGGTTCGGCCCTCAAAGATCGAATGCTATATAGTATTATCTTGGGATTAGATGGTGCTACAATTTTGGAATTCCTTTTTAGTAAAACTCATCTTAAAATTATAGAAACGGAATATGCCAGAAATGAAAATATTAACTTAGTTTAACGTTTTCTTTTTATTCTTTACTAGCTTTTCTTGACATGGATTCAACATAGATAATAACATAAATGAAAGAAAAAATAAATAAATGCTAAAAGTAGGAAGAGATTAATGTAAAGTTAGAGAGAGGTAGAGGAACCTCTCTGGTCTTCGATCGTTTATAGCAGCAACAGCGTCTGACAGTGACACAATCCAAAATCACCTTGGTTGCTTTGTCCGTGTCCTGTTTTTGTTTTCCTCTAACCTAGTTTTTTAATTTAACGATCAAAATTTGAAAATGATTTTATTTGAATTAATTATAGAGATGAATTTCACAAGATAATGAATCCTCTGAAATTATTTTGTGTAATTTTTTATCATTAATTTTATTTATTATTTATATCATGTATGAATTTTATTTTCACAATTAATAATAAAAAATTACTTGTAATATTAAAAAAAAACATAAAAATATCTATTTCCATTGTGCAATAAAAAAGTTTCATTCTGTCAATTAATTATGTGTTGATACTTAACCAAAAGTGGTTGAGTGTTCCACTTATTATCACAAACATGGGAAATGTTGCATGTCATGAGATTAACGCGTACCAAAACTTCTTGAAGCAATCATGGCCGTTTGTTTAAGTTTATTTGTGTGTTCACGAGCAGGGGCTTAATCATATTTTTATATGTAAAATTCATAACTAAGTCTCCCAAAGTCTTCCATTTTCCTTCAAAATTAAACTCGTGAGCGTCTTGCTAACTAATGCTCTTAGGGCATTAGTTAAGGAAGTCAAAAGGGAAAATTTTAAGTTTTTAAAGCATTGAATATCATTGGAAACACACAGGTTTTACATTTTTCAATACAAAAATTATTATTTATACTCTCTTAACAAGTGCTTGATAAGTGTCATATTTTGGTATTTTTATAGGTTAAAATGACACTTATATGGATTGTTCAATATGAATTTACTAGCCAATTTCCCCATTTTTTTATGATTTTATCAAGTTTTAAAGAATGGATGCATATGTGTAAAATGATGCATTTTTTGTCAATTTCCCATATAGGTAAGAGGGATGGATTAAAGGGACTACAAGGCGAGAAGATAAAAGGAAAAGTGAAGTTTCTGTCTGCTCAGAGCCTCCTCACGGCCGCTGAGCGATCTCTGTTCTAGTGAAGAAAACTTAAGGATGAGGAACTTCAAGGTGAAAAAACCTAAACCGCCTAATCCGCTCAGCGACCCCTACAATCCGCCCAACGGTTTGTGCGAGATTTTCTCTATAAGTGTCATTTTAACCTATAAAAATACCAAAATATATGGATGTGATTTTGGCATTGCAAAACTCTTGGAGGAAGGACAATCTCAAATTTATATCAACACCTTTGCAACTCTTGGTTATATTGCTCCAGGTAATGTCATGGATTTGTTTTCCTTTTATTCTTGAAATTTCATGTCATTTAGAAAGGATGACAATAGGCTCATGCTATGCCACTTTCTATTACACCAATTTTACTTATTAAGGTAGCATTTAGTTTTTGTCTTAGAAAAAATAAAGGAGATAAAGACTTTGGGGACGTACGGAAGCATATTCAGAAATGAGGACATAGACAAAAAAAATCGTCACTATCTTAGGATGATTTATAAATGGGTGAATACCCAAATTGGTCTCCCAACTTTTCCTTAAGGGCGCCCTACTAAAAAATTTTCCTATTAGTCCTTGAGATTTTTTACAGTTGGCCTCGTTAGTCCCTCCGTCAACTTACCCAATAACTAAGGCTTATGTGGTGCTATCTCTGTCAGTTTTCTCTTCTCTCTCTCTCCTAATCATCACTGACGTCACATCTCTCCTAGTCGTTGAAACAATGTCGTTTTAGTCTTAGATGCCCACAACAAGAATTTTCGGAAAAAATTCAAAAATGCAGTAGGGAGACTCCCCTTCCACTAAGCTACCAAGACTTTAGTGTAATATAGACTCCACAATTATATATATTATATATTCATTCAATTAAATTATATTTTTATATTTATTTAATTGGATAAATAACAAAGACCACACTTGAGGTTTTGTTTATTTTTATACAACAACTGAGTTATAAAAAAAATACAATTTAATTGAATGAAATATGTATATATATATATGTATAAAATATATATATACACACACACATATATGTAAAGAGAGAGAGAATTGTGGAGACTATAGTACACTAAAGTCTTGGTAGGCTAGTGGAAGAGGAGCCTTTCCACACTCCAGAGAGGAGAGCAAACTGACAAAGTTAGCACCACATTAGTCTCTGTTAGTGGGGATTGACAATGGGACTAATGAGGCCGATGGAAGAAAAGTTCGGGGACTAAGTAAGACCTTAAGGAAAACCCTTTATAAAATTAATTTCTCTAACTCTCAAAAAAGGACGCAAGAGACATGTCTCAAGGTTATTTCTAAGCTAATTTTTGTATCTCCAAAACAAAGGTTCGCAAGAAACACATCTCTTTTGTCCTCCTTGTCTTTGTCTTTTCTATTCCAGGATAACAACTAAACACATTGATTTTACAATCTAATTGTATGAAATTATAGTTTGACGCAAGAGTTAAGGAGACACATTTCATTACAATTTCTTCAAAATTTGGATTACTTCACCACACACTGGTTTGAATGTTTATTGTATGTATAACAGGAGAGTGAGCCTTATCGTAACAGTAAGGTTTGTTTCTTTGTAATTTAAAGTTACAAGTTCAAATCCTAAAAATAGACTATCTACTTGCAGAATATGGATCGAAAGGTGTTGTGTAAGGAGACATTTACAGCTATGGCATCATGCTGATGGAAGTGTTCACAAGAAAGAAGCCAACTGATGAAATGTTTGTGGAGGGAAAAAGCTTAAGGTCATGGATCCTAGAATCAACGCCACATGAGATTATGCAGGTTGTATATCCCAATTTGATGGAGGGAGAGGAACAACTTGTTTCTATCAAGGAAGTAGCCTTGTCAAGTATCATGGAGTTAGCTTTGAATTGCTCTGCAAATTCTCCTGATGAGAGAATGAATATGGTGGAAGTATTCAGTGAGCTAAACAAAATCAAAACTAAATTTCTGCAGATGGTAGAAGCAAATTTGAGTCATGAAAATTCATAGACATATTTGTTTTTCTTGCTCACAAATGTAATGAAAATTTGGTCACTTAACCCTTATGTTATCTTTGCGCTCTTAAAAAAAAGTGGTAGATAAGGTATGCTAAAGTAGAAGCAATGACATTCGCTCACGTGTTTGTATTATAATGTTATTGGCCTTTGCTCATAGATAACAATCTGTATATTAAATTTTTGCATGCTTATAAACTCTAATAATTTCTATATGCAGTATTTGTCTAGTGAATATAAATAGTTATTTTTAGAATAGTTATAAGTATAGTTATTTTTGGAAATAAAAAAAATTAAATTATCAGCGGAGTCATGACAAAAAAAAAATAAAAAAATGAGTACGGTTTAAATATAAGTTTTAGAATAGTATATAGATGGAAATGATGGTGAGGGGTCCAAAGGCCAATAACAAGCAATACAAACTCAACACAAAAAAAAACATAATGAGACCCACAACATATTGAATGATTTCTCATGGGTGGCTGATGATGCCGTCAATAGTGGAGGTGGGCTTTTATGTGTTTGGGAGAAGGAATTCTAAGGCTAGTGGGGGCTCTGAAACACCTGCAAACAAAGAAAGTAAAACAGAAAAAATAATGTCTAAAACCTTTGGAAAAGTAACACTTTTCTTTCTAAGGTATAATGCAATCTGTACTCTCCAAAATCTCAATCTTCATGGAGAAATATTAATGATGGTGCCTGATGTGTTTTAGATTAAATTGTCATTACCCATTGAATTGCAAATACAGTACAGTAGGTCAGTAGCAGCATGAGAAAATCATTGGAGTGGCTTTTAGTTCGATCTTTTTATTTATATGATTTTACTTTAAATGGTTGTTAACTTCAAAGTGCAACTTAAGCCACTAGGATTGGTGTAGTAGTGAAGGATTTAAGTAATATACATAAGGTCTTAGGTTCAAATCTCATTGAATATATTTTTTGAAGTATATAAAATGAAAAAACTTCAAAATGCAACTTACAACAAACTTTACATGTTTTCTTAATTATTTATATTTTCGAAGAAATCATATTTCCCTTACATTTCCTATAATTTTCATTTTGTGATACAAGATGCTCAAATAAACTTCAAAAAGCCATTTCCTGAGAAATCAGCCTGAGATCCCAAGTTAGAGTAACAATGAAGTTTAAGATCAACAGCATTGCCTCACAGTAGCTATATTACATACATAATGAACACCCTTTTGATTTTGATATTCCAACACACTTATCTATTATGAGGAGCTGACATTATTTGTGTGTGTCTCTGGTGCTGTAGAAGAGGGCATTAAGATTCCTCCAGTTCCAGTTCCAGTTACTGGGAAAGCCAATTCCAATTCCTGCTGATGATGCTCATTGCTGTCAGCAGCACTCAAATAAGCCCATCTCGAAGAGCAGTCAGTTACATCATGTGCATCACCTGAATTACTGACCCTTTTGCCGTAAATCTGCTTGGCAAGTGTTGTCACCCTTTTCCACACACTATCATTACTTAGTGTGCCATCGCGACTCTGCTGACTGAATTGCCGCCCGCAGATGGTTGATAGTAGCAAGCAAATAGTGGAAGTGGCAGCAGAGATGACGAACAGAATCCATAAGCTTCTAAGCTTCAAACTTCGTTCCCCGTCGGAGGTCATGTTGCTGGAGCAGCCCTGTGATTTTACCAGCAACCACTTCTCTTCCAATCTCTTCAGCTTTGCATTCTCTAAGAGATTTAGTATAGCTTTGGAAACATCCCTGGTCAGCGGGGAGCCTTTCTGGAACATCTGCATTAAATCATTCCAAAACTGAAAATTTGCATTGCCTTCAATATTCAAGAAGATAAGCATTTCATGATGGATGGATGGATGGATGATGGCAATAACATTTGAAACTGTAATATTAAAATCATTCACATGACAGTAATATCACTTACAAAGCCTAATCCTCCAAATCTGGTTCCAGTAGTGGAGCTAGTGTACCCACTGCTGTATTCACGCATGAATACCTTTTCATATGGGAGTTCAAGAAATGCGGCTGCTATGCTGTTTTTTGCAAATACATCAACATAACTATGTTCCCTAGTAATGTTTATGATGTTCTTTGGATTGAACTTCTCCACATCCACTAGGTAGTTCCAAACAAATGACTCACCCTCGCAACCGATTTTCATGTTGCTCCTCTTCAGCCACTCAATATCTGTGACATTTGGCTGCAATTGTTTTACTGTGAGCATTGAAGAAAGACTAGCAGTGTAGCTTGAGTTGAGAATCAAAACTAGAAAGAGCCATGAGACCATCACCGCACGAGTTGACTTCCGGTACATTTTTTCTCCTGCAAGATGAGAACCTCTTTAAACTAGCTTTTAGGCTTCACATTATTTTATTTAAATTCAAAAGTTTAAGACTGGATTTGATACTAACTGTGAGCGAAGAACAGAGAAGAGAAGGTAAACCAAAGAGCAGTGCTGATCTGGCTCTTCCAATTGCCATCAAACTCTGGATTAGGCTCTTTCTCAAGTAGCCAAACTACCAACACTGTGTAAATCAAGATCGCCCCTGTAACTGCCCACAGTTGCCAGGAAAAGGGCTTAGTAAACATCCACGCCGACTCTTGAGACTTCTCTTGAACTACTATTGACAATCCTGATTCTGCATATGGCACAGTGAAGTCCACATACTCCAATCTTTCCTCTAGTACAGTAACATCCCCAACAACAGCATCGTAAGTCTTCCATCATAATAGCCAAATGAAAAGCAAAAACAAAAGCTTATGTCAGTACAATAGAGCACAGACATATTAGTACTCAAAATTCAGATAGCTGGTTGTATTTAGCACAAGTTTCAACTTTGCTAATAATAAGTTTGAGATTACTACACAGTCAAGATTGGATGAGCAATGAAGAAAAAAGGGAAAGAAAAGAAATAATAGATACCTTGTTATAGACAAGTTGAACCAAATCAGGATAGCTTCCATTGATGGCATGATACTCATAAGGCAGATCATACCCCAACAGTTCACGTACCTGTTCAAAAATTTCAATGCAGAATCCACTATATTTATCGGTATCTCGGTTCCGGCCATAATCAACCTTGACATACCTGGAAAATGCGGTTCTGCCAGGGACCGCTATTTTCAAAGGATTCTGTTTAGTAGGCATGTTCCACCCCTTTGGAGGGCGCTGCAAATTCCCCGGCCAAAGCACACCACTGAAGCACTCTTGTCTGGCACCACCTTGTCTTTCAGGGAGGCTTGTACTGAATCCAGGTTGTTGAGTCCAAAAGCAAAGTTCCTTGTAACTCTTGCCAACCACATTTACTATCCTTAATATAGTATTCTGCTTGAGTTTACCTTCTTCAAATTTAATATGGCCACTTAAACCAAGGAAATTGCTTGAGTGTATTTCTCTTAGTAAGGTCTTTGAGCTGCTATTTTTGCTACTGCTGGCCAATGCCATTCTGTCTAATGCTTGAGTGACAATGTCAATGCTATCATATGCTTGCAATGCATAAAATCCTGGGTTGCGGTTATCTTCCTCTGGATTTCTTTCCCGAAATGTTATCCGGAACTGAGCCTCAAACTGTTGATACTTGCTGCTGCTTTCTGAGTAGTGGGTCTTGATTCCTAGAGCTCCTTGCATATACGAAATGGAAGACTTGTCGATAGAGTCAAGCAAACCAGTTATGCTCTCTGGGATTATCCAAACTGATTCTCTATCCACTAGTCCCATCTTTGAGGCTTCCCTGAACAAGTGAATTGCCATCTCCGGCGACGATTGGAGCACAATGAACACCCTAGCTTGTACTGTTTTCGTCAACCTAAGAAGCTCTTCACTTATTATGTCTCTGTGATTATGCAGAGAAGAAATTGGTGGAAGAGCCAATCGGTACTCAATCATTGAACTTGCACCCTGGAGGGCATCAGATAGCAGTGCTAGCATCCCATGATCTCCACCATAGGCATCATCATCTTCATAGATGGCTATCACTCTTTGCCAGCCATAAGCTTGCACTATATCTGCAACACATTTTACATATGTTGTGCCACTTTCAGCCATTCTCACCAAAAAAGGCCACCTATTTGGCATCAATGGTGGGGTAATGGCAGGTTCTGCATAGGATATTGTAGGAACTTGAGCTCGGCTTGATATTTCGGCTACAAGAGCAGCTTCTGGCCATGTTTGCATCCCTATGATCACTTGCACCTTCTGCTTTTTAATCATTTCTTCAGCTTCAAGAAAAAGGTCTCCCATGAATTCATTATACACATTAAGGAAGTTATTAACACATATGCATGAAAACTTTGAATGGTTTTGCTAACTAGGACCCTAGGAACTAGTTAAGAAACTAATAGTGGAAAGATTTTTTATTGAAAACTTACAAATTTTACTTTTTCAACAGATTTTTCAATTTGTCTAGTAACTCAAGTAGCATATCCCTTGATCCTATGCCAAGGAATAAATTAAAGGAGGTGTGTATAATGTGTCCGACCAAAAAATATATCTATCTTAGAGGAAAAAAAAAGCAGATTTTTTCACTCTTGTTCCTTAAACCAATGCCCTTAGTTTCAATCTTTTTTTTCTTAGTAATTGCTAGATATACTTACCAACGGTGGTGGCACTGAGGGGATCCTTGATGGAGTCTCCAAAATGGAGGGACAACTTGTAGGTCTTTGAAGTGTTGTTGTAACTTTGTGCTGCAATGTCCATGGCTACTTGCAGTTCTTTCCCTATACGAGAATTGAGATCAATGATTGCCCCAATAGATATAACTTTGAGGTCTGCACTAGTGGCCTCATGTTGGTAGCCATGAAAGAGAACAAGGAAAAAGAAGAGCCAAATCATTGTAAGTGCTTGAAGAATAGTTGAAGGGGAATGAATGGTGCTTCAATATTTTGTTTTTAAGCAGTTGTTTGAAACTGTGTTCTTCCTTTGGCATAGCAAGTTAAAAATGACTTAAATATAAACAATTGAACCAAGAAAAGTATGTTCTAATAAAAAATTCTTAGATAAACATAATTCTAACCGCTTATTCTCAAGTATACTCACAAAAAATGTGAGTTTTACTGACCTCATTCAAAATATGTTTACATATGTGTGAGATTGATCACCTTTCTTTTTTGTGCGTGTGCCTAATAATGAGCGGTTAAAATTGTGTTAGCCTAACAAATTTCCTTATCTAATTGGGAAACTTGAAAGTTTGACTTTGTCAACTGTGAAGGGTTGACTCCACTGTTGAAACAAGTTGGGAATTAGAATAGGGATAGACAAGGCTTTTGATTACAGGGTGGCAACATAAATGGTCAGTTTTATCACCCAATAGGGGAAAGTAGTAACATGCCTTTGGATTGTATAGGAGGAGAAAAAGAGTGACAGAAACTTCTTGTGAAGGAAATGTGGCATGGCGTGTTTATGACCATTAGAATCCCAAGGACTTGGTTATTTAACATATATGTCGAGCATCACTTTGAGGAAAATTATGCTATATCTCTTTCAAGGAAGATTCATAAACGTAAAGGATGCTTCTTTTATTGCATACAATACATGTTTTGGCCGCAGAAAATAATAACTAGTGTTTAAGACAAAAAGGTATGGTGCAATACATCTTCTCATGTAAAATATTTCACATGACCTAGTTATGTGTAAATTTTTGAAAGATAGGGTCTAAATCAAAGGTCCAAGAGAGAATCTAATTAATTGTAAAAATAATTCATTCTCAGTGCAATACCCTACTTATGCTGACTAATGATCAAGTCTCCAAAAGGCATGGGCCATTCACTACTTAGTCAAAAAATCATATAACAACTACACAATATGATTTAAAGTATCATAGAAATAGAAAGTACTGATTGCATCAGTGATATTAGCTGCATCAACATGATATATATATATATATATATATATATATATATATATATATATACACACACGCGCGCACATATATGTATGGATTGGATTGGAGGTGCAGCATCATTTGCTCATAATAATATTTACGTGCTGTAGTTTTGAAGTTTTGCGTATGGATTATATCTTCCTATGCTAATATGTACATGCAATTCATATAAGTGAAGTATTGAGCTAAGGCACGAAATTAATGGTTTATTCCAACCCATTTGGGTCAGTTTAATGTCAATGTTAGAGATGTGAATGAAAATTCACGAAAGCCAATAGTTTCTTGTAGGGACTATCTTTGAATTTTATACTGGGCCATTCATTTTAATTAACTTGATACAAACATGTGAAAAAGAAAGTGGGTGGATTATTGCGTAGAAGTTTCCTGGATGCTTATTACTGAAGAGGCAATTAATGTTTGGCCAGCCTAGGCTACAATATTAGTCAGTCTTCGCGTACGTACGTAATTACGTAAATGAGTGAAAAAATTGTGCATATTGCAGAACTGGATTTGCACATTACTATTTCAGAACAAGCTTAAAGAATAAAAAAAAAAATTAATATGAAAAATGACTCTAAAATCTACATGGAAAACTTTCTCTGGCTAACTTAAAAAATATAAGTAATTTCTAATTTATGTGAAAAAAAAACATTTATTAGAGAAATTTCAACGTCAACTAAAAAAACAAAGAGAGAAAGACAGTTATTTTGGCTGTAGATGAGACAAATTTGCAATATACTTATTGATTGATACAAATCTTTCATGATAGCTAACTGCTAACGTTTTCACTTTCTAGGAAGGAGCTAAGAAAACGATATACTTTTTTTTTTTTGGAGAGCGAAAGCGATATAATTGACTAAAAATGAGTTGTGAAAAACTTTATTTATTTATTTATTTATGGAATAAATTCAAAAGATTAAATACACATAAAAGATAAAAGAGTGGAGGAGATATTAATTCAAGACATAAGACTAGTGTTTTTCTTTTATGCGCTCATATTGGGTGCCAATGTTACGGTCACCTCATCCAACGGGATGATGAATATGTTGGTGGTGGTGAAGGAGTCTGTCAAAGATATCGAGCACCAATGTTTCAAAGAGTGTCTGGGAGGGAGACCTATAAGAAATTTTGATGGCAAATTAGAACACAATTTTGTGTTATGAGACTAATAAATAAGACTTACTCTTGATATGTTGATCATTCTATATTTATAATATGAGCATAAGAGGAGAAATTGTGGTCCTCGTAGTGTGCTAAATAGAGGTGATGGGATTCTTCCCACGATCCCATGGGGTGGTTCCGGGCACTTCTTTTGTGTCATGTGTGCAGATTGCAAAGTGGGTCTTTCTAAACTGCATGTACATGAGCCAAGATGAACTGGGTTCTGTGTGGGCTCATGCCTTCATGTGGCCTCATTGAGCCTTTAGGTTGAGTCTTGTATAATTACCAATAAGATTTTTATGAAACAAAAAGAAGTTATTGATAAAGGTAAAAGTGGCACAAAAATTGAATACCCAAAAAATAGTTATTCTATGGAATTTACTTTATTATATATAGATTATTATTATTATTATTATAACAAAAATTTGATACCCAAAAAACAATTATTTTATGAAATCTTCTTTATTGCAGGTATAGATTATTATTATTATTATCACTACTACTAGTGGTGGATACAAGAATTTCATGCCTGCAGATATTTTCAATTTGTGAGTGATAATTTTTATTAGTTACGAATAAAAGGTTAATAACAACTTTGTATTTATAGGTTAATAAAAATATGTTTCTCACCTTTAAAAAATAAAATTAGAATTGAATTTGAAATTATAATTCATATTTTAATTATTTAAAAATTACAAATATAAAATTTAAGATATATGTTAATTTTAATTTTAAAATAATTAGAATAGTAATTAAAATTATGTGTCACAATTTTAATATTTAGATTCAAATCGATCTTAAAATAATAGCTTTAATAACTTTATTTTTTTAAGGAAATAAAACCTAAAATTATTTTTAAGAATTATAATTGTTGAAATTTTTTTCTTAAATAACCAATAATGAATTTAAAGCCTTTCCCTAAAAAAAGGTAATGAATTTAAAGAATTATAAAAGTAAGATGAGAAGTTAATAATAAAAAGTATGAAGGGTAAAGAAATGAAAAGTCAAAAAGGAAAAGTGAAAGTATAAATAACAATATAAGAAATAGTGATTAAACATAATAAAAATTATAACATAATGCAATGTGACAACTTTAATAGAACAACTTTTATTATATATAATATATAGTTAGATAATATATAATATTTAAAATTCAAAATTTTATTTAAAAAAATTTAATTAAATTAATTTTTTTAAATTATAAAGCTTACACACTGTTTATAAATGCTATTTATGAAGAATAATTAAATGAAGCCAAACAAATGTCGGCCATGAAAAATGAAAAGGCTAAGATACGCTTTAAAAGATTTGAAGTACGAATGAATCACAATTAGCTTATGCGCTTGTAGCTCAGTGGATAGAGCGTCTGTTTCCTAAGCAGAAGGTCGTACGTTCGACCCCATCTGGCGCGGTTTCGATTGTTAAAGTTGTGTTAGTTAAAAGTATTTGTGCAGGTAAGTGTTAACCAATCATTTTCTCTTTAAAACAAAGAGTTTACTTACAAGTTACAATCCACTATGTAAACTTTTGTCACATATCTAAAAATAATGGATAATAATTAAATCCAATGTATTTGAGCAAGCTAACTATTCCGAGTCCCTTCCAAGATCCACATTGTGGCCCCCGTTTTGTCATCACTCACCAACTTATTATTGTCGTCGTTACTGTTGCAACGATATCTTCTCTAATACAGCTGGACAATAATTAAATCCAAAAACAAAACTGCTTTCTTTGCTGATTTAAAAAATATATATTTTTATATTTTTATTAAATTAATTCTAACTATCAAATATTATATATGTATATATAATATAAACAACTACTATATACTTATTTTTAATAATTTTATCATACAAAAATAACTTTTTCTTTTTTCATATCAAAACATTCTACAATGTAAATAATTTATTTTAACTGTTCATTCACTCTCCTCCAATTGAAATTTGCCAAGTGAGCATTCCATACAATTTTTTGCATTCATTGCCGGTGGGGCCCAGACTGCACCGATTTATTTAATAACATTTGAAGGTTCCAAAGGCAACTACTCACTCTTCTGGTGTGGCCCCCGCAGGTTTGTATAGTTGTTGGTGAACCACTGAGCCGGCCCTGTTCTATGCATGTTGCTAGACCTCCAATTAATAAATTTTGCAGACATGGTTATTATATACGTTACAGTGCATGTGAGAAGCAATAAAATTACCAGTCATACAAAAAAAATTCGCATCAATATTTCCGCTGCGTCTGAGAAGCAATAAAATTTTCAGTTATAAATTTTTTTTTCACATTAATATTTCCAAGTACTTATAGAATTAGTTTTTTTTGTTGTTATTTTAAAACTGTGTGAAGGTCTATTTCCCATGTCAGAGGCGATAATGGATTATAAGATAAAATCAGGTAGGATGAAAGCTTTGGGATGGAGAAAAGAGAATTTAATTAAATTTTAATATTGTGTTTAGTATGAAGTAAGATAATTGTCCAAAATTATATTATCATGTCTCATAAATTCATGTAAAAATCTTTACATTATCCGTGTAACTCCCTGCAAATCAGCACTCCATTGGCTGCAGATGGGTTTACAACGTCAAATATAAATCCAATGGTGAGGTAACTAGATACAGAGCAAGGCTTGTTGCTAAAGGATACATCCAACAAACAGGAATACACTTCCTTGACACTTTCTCTCCAGTTGCCAAATTAACAACTGTGAGAGTTCTCTTAGGCATTGCAATAGTCAAGAATTGGACATTTCTCCAATTAGACATTAATAATGTCTTTCTCAAAGGATATTTGTTTGAGGAAGTTTACATGGATTTGTCTCTTGGTTATTCGGTTCAGGGGGAGAGAGATCATCTAGTATGCAAATTACATAAATCCATCTATGGTTTAAGACAAGCATCAAGACAATGGTTTCACAAATTCTCAACAACATTGATTGCTGCTGATTTCACTCAATCAAAGAGGGATTACTCCCTTTTTCAGTTTGAGTCAGGGAAAGATTTAGTTGTTTTATTGGTGTATGTGGATGACATCATTATTGCAAGTCCATCCCCTACCCGTGTAGCAGTTTTCCAGCAGAAATTGCAATCATGTTTTAAACTGAAGGTTATTGGAGATTTGAAGTATTTCCTTGGATTGGAGATTGCTAAATCACCTAGTGGCATATGTCTCTCTCAATGCAAATATGTTGTTTCCTTGCTAGAGGAGATGAATTTATTAGATTCAAAACCTGCTATCTTACCAATGGATCCAAACATCAAGCTCAATGCCACCAATGGAGACTTATTAGAGGATGTTTCTATATATAAACGTCTCATTGGACGTCTAATATATCTCACCATCTCTAGGCCTGAAATTACCTATGTTGTGAATAGGTTAAGTCAGTTTATAGCAGCTCCAAGAGCTCCTCATTTACATGTTATTCACCATTTGCTATAGTTCATCAAAGGATCACCAGGCCGAGGCTTATTCTTCAGTGCAACTTCAGCATTGCAATTAAAGGGTTATGCTGCTGTTGATTGGGGAAGTTGTCTGGATACAAGGCATTCAACCACAGGATTGTCTTTTCTTAGGTGACTCCTTGCCCTCGTGGAAGTCCAATAAATAGGTCACTGTATCGAAATCCTCTGTTGAGGCTTAATACAGAGCCCTCTCTGAGATTGCAAGTGAGCTTACTTGGCTCACCGCCTTGCTCAAAGACTTTGAAGTAGTTTCGAACAATGCTATGGTCTTTTGTAACAATCAAGCTGCCATACATTTAGCTACAAATCCATCATTTCACGAGAGATCCAAACACATCGAAATTGGCTGCCATGTCATCCGTGAGAAAGTCAATTCCAGTATCATTGTGCTATCTCATGTGCAAGGAAGATTTTAGCTTGTAGATTTGCTTACAAAAGTTGTTGCTGCTCCTCACTTTCATGCCATCATTTCCAAGTTGGGATTGCTTGATATCTACCATCCAACTTGAGGGGAGTATAAGAGATAATTCAAGAATTTTAATTAGCCCTAGTTATTTACAAGTTAGTTATAAGCTATTTATATCACTTGGTTAATAGTTAGTTGCAAGTTAGTTACAGTTGCTAGCTGTCATAACAGCTTTCTTTCCTTTTGTATATAAGCAGAACACATGCTGCTGACTGTTCACTTTTTTCTCAAGCAAGAATTCATTCAATTTCATTCTCATTCATTCAATCTCTTTTCTTTTCTCTGAACTCATGCTCACGCTGTAAGAACAAGGGATGGTGAATTATGAGTGAAGTCCGCCTATAACTTCATTCTGTCTGTTGATGATGCCGAATCTAGAGGCAACGATGGACAAAGGCAGGTAGGTAAGGTGTTGAGCAAGATGTGGCATCTGGATATACGTCCAAGGAGTAACCTAGAAAAGAAAGGCATCCCTGGTCTGCCCGAGGTGCTTGAGAGCTACAACAACGGTGTGGCACCCGATATTTGGCTGTGATTATGTGGTCCGATGGTGGTGCGCCTCTCCTCTAGGTATCCGGTTTGCGTCTAATTCGAACCAAGACTTGGAGAAATGGTGTAAGGCGTTCGTCGAGAATGAAGAAAACACAACATTAGAGATGTTGGTTGTGGATATCCAGAAACAAATTGATTTTTGAACAAGAAAGAACTGATTTTCACACGCTGATTCAAATATCCACGGCATTGTTATTTGAATACCAACGTGCAAACAAGGGGAGTAGCCAACAAAGTTTTAATATTCTGAGGGGCCTGCCGGAGATTACTAGATGGAAACCACACATGGAAGGATTTAAAACGTGATTAAAACGGATGAAAACGGTTAACAACCGTTTTCTTTTAATATCAGTTAGCTTTCTGTTGTTAGCCAACTGTTTCAGTTGCTAATCGTTAAGTTAGTTAGCTTTTATGTAAAGCATTCAGTTAGTTAGTGTATCTATAGCTGTATATAAACTGAATTGTAGCACACATTAGAGTTGAGTTGATTCATTCTATTCATCACAATACACATGAGAATTTCAGTCTGCATTTTCTCTCTGGTTTTCTCATCCACGGTGAACAAGTCTATTCCACCAAGTTCAGATTCTGCTCCCTTTGTTAGGATTTTACAAGCTAAACATAGATGCTAGTAAAGGGGTGGCGGGTACTGCCACCGGTTTCATTTTTTGTGTCGATACCGAGTATAGCCTTGAGAATCTATCCTTCAAGCAAGGAGAACAAAACCAAGGAATCCTGTTTCCATCACCTAATTCCAGGGTGGTTTTATGATTGTCCCTAGGTTTTGTCAAATCTGTTTATGGTTCAACCTAGTATCTACAAATATCATATTGCTCCTTGTGTATAAGCAAATCTTGTTGGAGCTTGATTCCAGATGTGGATTGCAGTATTCCTTGGGATATTCATGCATCCCACCCCTGTTCATCGCTGGTTTGGCCCTCAAAGATCGAATGCTATATAGTATTATCTTGGGATTAGATGGTGCTACAATTTTGGAATTCCTTTTTAGTAAAACTCATCTTAAAATTATAGAAACGGAATTTGCCAGAAATGAAAATATTAACTTAGTTTAACGTTTTCTTTTTATTCTTTACTAGCTTTTCTTGACATGTATTCAACATAGATAATAACATAAATGAAAGAAAAAATAAATAAATGCTAAAAGTAGGAAGAGATTAATGTAAAGTTAGAGAGAGGTAGAGGAACCTCCCTGGTCTTCGATCGTTTATAGCAGCAACAGCGTCTGACAGTGACACAATCCAAAATCACCTTGGTTGCTTTGTCCGTGTCCTGTTTTTGTTTTCCTCTAACCTAGTTTTTTAATTTAACGATCAAAATTTGAAAATGATTTTATTTGAATTAATTATAGAGATGAATTTCACAAGATAATGAATCCTCTGAAATTATTTTGTGTAATTTTTTATCATTAATTTTATTTATTATTTATATCATGGATGAATTTTATTTTCACAATTAATAATAAAAAATTACTTGTAATATTAAAAAAAAACATAAAAATATCTATTTCCATTGTGCAATAAAAAAGTTTCATTCTGTCAATTAATTATGTGTTGATACTTAACCAAAAGTGGTTGAGTGTTCCACTTATTATCACAAACATGGGAAATGTTGCATGTCATGAGATTAACGCGTACCAAAACTTCTTGAAGCAATCATGGCCGTTTGTTTAAGTTTATTTGTGTGTTCACGAGCAGGGGCTTAATCATATTTTTATATGTAAAATTCATAACTAAGTCTCCCAAAGTCTTCCATTTTCCTTCAAAATTAAACTCGTGAGCGTCTTGCTAACTAATGCTCTTAGGGCATTAGTTAAGGAAGTCAAAAGGGCAAATTTTAAGTTTTTAAAACATTGAATATCATTGGAAACACACAGGTTTTACATTTTTCAATACAAAAATTATTATTTATACTCTCTTAACAAGTGCTTGATAAGTGTCATATTTTGATATTTTTATAGGTTAAAATGACACTTATATGGATTGTTCAATATGAATTTACTAGCCAATTTCCCCATTTTTTTTATGATTTTATCAAGTTTTAAAGAATGGATGCATATGTGTAAAATGATGCATTTTTTGTCAATTTCCCATATAGGTAAGAGGGATGGATTAAAGGGACTACAAGGCGAGAAGATAAAAGGAAAAGTGAAGTTTCTGTCTGCTCAGAGCCTCCTCACGGCCGCTGAGCGATCTCTGTTCTAGTGAAGAAAACTTAAGGATGAGGAACTTCAAGGTGAAAAAACCTAAACCGCCTAATCCGCTCAGCGACCCCTACAATCCACCCAACGGTTTGTGCGAGATTTTCTCTATAAGTGTCATTTTAACCTATAAAAATACCAAAATATATGGATGTGATTTTGGCATTGCAAAACTCTTGGAGGAAGGACAATCTCAAATTTATATCAACACCTTTGCAACTCTTGGTTATATTGCTCCAGGTAATGTCATGGATTTGTTTTCCTTTTATTCTTGAAATTTCATGTCATTTAGAAAGGATGACAATAGGCTCATGCTATGCCACTTTCTATTACACCAATTTTACTTATTAAGGTAGCATTTAGTTTTTGTCTTAGAAAAAATAAAGGAGATAAAGACTTTGGGGACGTACGGAAGCATATTCAGAAATGAGGACATAGACAAAAAAAATCGTCACTATCTTAGGATGATTTATAAATGGGTGAATACCCAAATTGGTCTCCCAACTTTTCCTTAAGGGCGCCCTACTAAAAAAATTTCCTATTAGTCCTTGAGATTTTTTACAGTTGGCCTCGTTAGTCCCTCCGTCAACTTACCCAATAACTAAGGCTTATGTGGTGCTACCTCTGTCAGTTTTCTCTTCTCTCTCTCTCCTAATCATCACTGACGTCACATCTCTCCTAGTCGTTGAAACAATGTCGTTTTAGTCTTAGATGCCCACAACAAGAATTTTCAGAAAAAATTCAAAAATGCAGTAGGGAGACTCCCCTTCCACTAAGCTACCAAGACTTTAGTGTAATATAGACTCCACAATTATATATATTATATATTCATTCAATTAAATTATATTTTTATATTTATTTAATTGGATAAATAACAAAGACCACACTTGAGGTTGTGTTTATTTTTATACCACAACTGAGTTATAAAAAAAATACAATTTAATTGAATGAAATATGTATATATATCTATATGTATAATATATATATACACACACATATATGTAAAGAGAGACAGAATTGTGGAGACTATAGTACACTAAAGTCTTGGTAGGCTAGTGGAAGAGGAGCCTTTCCACACTCCAGAGAGGAGAGCAAACTGACAAAGTTAGCACCACATTAGTCTCTGTTAGTGGGGATTGACAATGGGACTAATGAGGCCGATGGAAGAAAAGTTCGGGGACTAAGTAAGACCTTAAGGAAAACCCTTTATAAAATTAATTTCTCTAACTCTCAAAAAAGGATGCAAGAGACATGTCTCAAGGTTATTTCTAAGCTAATTTTTGTATCTCCAAAACAAAGGTTCGCAAGAAACACATCTCTTTTGTCCTCCTTGTCTTTGTCTTTTCTATTCCAGGATAACAACTAAACACATTGATTTTACAATCTAATTGTATGAAATTATAGTTTGACGCAAGAGTTAAGGAGACACATTTCATTACAATTTCTTCAAAATTTGGATTACTTCACCACACACTGGTTTGAATGTTTATTGTATGTATAACAGGAGAGTGAGCCTTATCGTAACAGTAAGGTTTGTTTCTTTGTAATTTAAAGTTACAAGTTCAAATCNAGAATTTGAGGAATGCAATCATGGCTATTAATTTTGAATGCCAATTAAACTCCTACGTAGAAAGCGATTATGATCTCCCTAGGTGAATTACATGTTAGTTAGAGATCTTTAGCTAATAAGCAACCCCATTCAATTAACGATTATTTAAATCAATGATAATTAATTCTTAGTCTGCAAGAATTTTTGTGCAGGTATTTATTTCTTTATTATTGTAACTACTTCATTCAAACCATCATAAACAAACCCCAGTTTTGCTGATTTGGTTAAAAATCCTTTCTTGTGAAACAATTTGAGTCATGCTTGTACTGCATTTATGTGGGTTGACTTAGTTTTTAAAATTATTTAACCTGTGGTAGGCGACAATCTCTATGTAAAATTTGGTGTCTTTGCCAAGAAAGCAGTTTAGCCAATTTTCTTTTCTTATTTTCGTTTCAGTTATGTTCTCTGTTTATCCCTATGGTGGTTATCAAGTGTTATAGGAGTCAACAGAATACAAAAAATATTTTTTTATTCTTGTTTTTAATTTTTTCCATTTATTTTTTAGTTTTTTTCCCGTGCATGACTTGTTCCTTACCTAATACAACATTATTTCCTTTTGATCATGAGATCGAAAGGAAGTTAAGGAGTATTAGGTAAGAAAGGAGCTAGTAGGAGAAACCTGTTGTGTTTTTTGATCCATTTGTTATTGTTGCAGGCCATATGGGAAACCCACATCAAGCACTAAGCCAATTGGCCGCACTGAGCTATTCATATGAACTAGCCGGTGTGGCGTTTCCTAAGGCAACTATGAACATCGAATTAAAATCAGGCTTCCTCCATCATCTGCCCAAGTTCCATGTGTAACACCCTAGCTAACTGTTTATGCTATAGTCATAAGCAATGCTTACTAGGTTGTTATCTGCTTTGGTTGGGGTTACTTTAGCCCCTACTTTTAACTTTGAAAACATTTCTTAGTTAGAAAATATGGACCGTTTTGAAACTTTTGAAACTTTATCTTTATACATAAAATATGAGTCACGCGTCAGATATAATTTATAAGGCAAACGGTAAAGTACTATGCTTAACGGATAATTTCTCAAATATAACAACATCAAAGCAACAAACAAACAAGTGGTCCATCACATAACATCATAATAATTTACATAAGTTGTATTAGATTTCCGTACACACATATTTTGGTACTTTAGTTACATTATTCTACAATCCTATCTTAAGGGCTAATAGGAACATTTCCTCTTTAACCCTTGCTAAACTTCTTTGTGACTAGTTTTCTCGTACGCGTCTGTCCCAAGTGTCGGTCCAGTACTATTCCTTCCTCTGTTCGACGTTAGTCCCTGGAGTCATAAAAGAGTGGGGTGAAAACGTTGCGTTCTCAGTGGGCAACCTTAGGTTCGGGGAATCTTATTGTTCTCATTTATGATCTAGGCCGCTCAGGGATCTCTATGCGTTATATTTCTACTACATCCTTATTCGTTATTAATATCCTTGCTAGTCCTGAGCAGCTACCTATATTACTACGTGACTGAGGGGACCTATTCTTTCATTATCTATGTCATATGTTCTCTATATCCTAACTCTTAGGGAAACAAGTCTTCATTATACCATACTCTAGGATCTTCTAGAGGCCGTATCATGATGTCGTATCCATATCTTAATATGATGTTGTATCCTTTTAATGCACATGTCTTGTCATGTCATGATGTCATATTCGTGTCTCAATATGCATAATTTCATATCCTTTAATTTACATGTCTTGTCGTATCATGATGTCATATTCGTGTCTTAATATGCATGATGTCATATCCTTTAATTTACATGTCTTGTCATATCATGATGTCGTATCCTTTTAATGCACATGTCTTGCCATATCATGATGTCGTATCCTTTTAATGCACATGTCTTATCATATCATGATGTCATATTCGTATCTTAATATGCATGATGTCATATCCTTTTTTATGCACGTATCTTGTCATGTCATGTTGTCATATTCGTATCTTAATATGCATGATAAGGCACATGTAACATATACAAATCATCAACATATCATGTTCTTAACATAACTATCATTCAATACCTCATAAAGTATTCACATGTGATAATCATATAATCATATATCATTCATCCATGACCATGTTCTCATAAGCATAGGAAACACACTTCTACTTGCTAAAACCTAACATAGCATATCCAAGCATTTATTCCTTAAACCACATAGCATGCATAAACTCACATAGTTATATAAGACATACCACATAGAATATACATAGCTCAATACTTCATGTTCAAGCATTTCCTAGACATAAACAAACATATCCAGCAGTTATTCTAAAAATCACACAGCATACATCCGTTTTCTGTCAGAAATTAGTAATCAGAAACTGGAGAGGTCCAAGACATTACCCCAAGGTTTTTGATAGTCTTAAGATCATTTTTCATGTCTAAAAACCCAGTTTATGAACTCAGCATTTCGAAATTACAAATTTACCCCTTTCCCAAAATTACCGTTTTGCCCCTTAAACGCCCTGTTTTCTTTGGAATTTTTATTCTCAAAAACCTAATGGACTCAAGACTTTCCCTTAAGGTTTTTGATAGTTATAAACCCATATTTTCTGAAAACAAACCCAGTTTTTCAGTCCCAAGACGTGAAATTCCCGTTTTGCCCTTTTTCACAAAAATCTCGTTTTCTGCCTGTTTGCTAAGAAATTCATCGGGGACTCCAAAAATCATGAAACTTGACATCCCCACTCAATTTTTTGTGTAGAGCCCAAAAATAACATTAGTTTTTCATGATAAAAATCTCGTCATACATTTCCCTTCAAAATCGTGTCATATGCCTATTTCTGTCTTAGGAGTTCCTAAATTCTGACAGAATCACAGATAGCACCAACAGATCCAAACAATCATCAACAACATATATATACACCAAGGTCACATAAAAGGCATCCTAACCACAGATATATCTAGCATAAAACATAGCACAAATATCATCATACATCTTAAATCACATAGACAGTGATTATGTCAATTTACCCACGTTTGTCGGCTTCGATGGTTCCTGCGGACTTCTAACTGGCTATGGTATCTCCTAGTTCTTCTTGGGCTGAATTTCTCGAAGCTTTCTCTAGGCATTTGAGGGCTTTTTGTGGGTTAAGGTTAGGGGATTTTTGAAGAATCTAGACTGGGTGTGATGTAGAAAGTCTCTAGGTTCTCGGTTTGACAGAATAGCGGTTAATTGTGTAATCGGACAGAGCTTTGGCAAGTTTTTCTAATTTCTCCACAAAATTTCAGGTTTGGGGGTATTTATAGGCCTCTTGGCCGAATTTCCTCTTTCCAATTTTGCCCTAGGGAAATTTTTTTCCAAAATGCCCTTATTTTGTCTTTTACTACATGTCCTTTTCATGAGTCACCATATGACTCACCCACCTTTTGACCCCTTTGACCACACTTGGCTCCTTCTTGGCCATGTAAGGCCTTTGTGTCTTGCCCACTTGTGTGACCGAGAATTAAAAGTCTCCGGCAGATTAATTTTGATCAAGTTTTATCGTTCCCTGTCTTGGTACTTCGCGTATGGTTATCCTAAAAATATTTCGATCACGTCCTTATGATCCCCTAATTTTTCTAAGTAATAATCTAGGTTCATTTGAGGTGTTTGTAAATTCTCGTTT
>QANU01094326.1:157066-206807 GCA_003254905.1 Nissolia schottii | reverse complement strand
TCTACATATATATATACCCCCCTCCATCCAATTTCAATATTGTGCCTGTGCTTGTAGTTCTTGTGACTTGTGATATCATATCCAACAACAACAACAATGTATAGGTCCCAGGATTACCACTCCCACATCTCAAACATCCGCAGGTCACCGAGTGTCCTCACCGACGTCCCTCAATACCCCAACGCCCACCTCGCCTTCAAGAGGACAACCTACGAGGAAGACGACGCCGTCAGGGGGTCCTACCCTCCACACCACCACCACCACAACATGGGGTATCACAACCCCGAGACCCGCGAGAGGGTCGAGGTGGTCGAGTACGAGAAGGTGCCTGATGAGTGTGGTCCTGGCGAAGTCGTCTACGAGGAGAACGTGGACGTTGAGACCGATTACCAGCGAAGGAACAGGGGTGGCCTTGGGTTGGCCAGGTGGAAGACCTACAGGAACTGAAATTATGTATGATAAGCTTGTTGCCAAATTACCATGATGATGTTGGTAATTTGCTAGGCAGAGGCTACCTACCTTGCTATTATCTTATCAAACTCGCTATGTGTGCTTGTATTAAATAAATTCCTGCTTGGCTTTGCCATCATGTTATCCATGTATCAATAAAACTTGTTAATTAGCAGTATGTCTTTGATCTATTTTAATTTGCATGCCGTGGTTTATTGTTTGTTATTAACTTCCAAGATCATATATATATATATATATATATATATATATATATGAGTTTACTCCAGTACCCTATAAAATTCAAGGGTACTGATATCATAGTATCTAAATTTTGTCACGTGTTCTATTAACTCAAATTATTTATTGTTTTAAATTTGCGATTGAATTACAATCGTTCAAATACAATGAGGTATCAATACTTTCATAGAAGCTTTGGTAACGAAAGAAAAAAAAAGATATATATATATATATATATGTATATCCTTCATGAAAAAAAAAATTGTGTACACCAGTTTTGTTGTCACTAATCTCTCAACACATTAAATGTACATTTTTTTTCTCTTCTCATACACTCTCCCTCGCACACGCTTATTTTCTTCTTCTTTTTCTGTTTTTTTAGTCCCTTCTCCCTTCACGCTCTTCTTCTTCTTTTCTTGTTATTTTTTTTCTCTCTTCTCCCCTAAATGGCATCACATAGGGTTCTATGTTTGGGTTGTGCCTAGGTGAGCATACATACATATAAGGTTCATTTATTTATTTTGACCTAATCTCGAACGGTTACCAATCAAAACTAGTCTTTCGTTTAACCTAACACTTATCAATACAATAAGGCATAGCAGTAAACAAACATAATGATGAAGGTCGAACCATTTATAGATGCATTATGTTATGACATGCTTTTAATCATTTATCCTTCACATTATTTCCCTTCAAGGCACCTAGGGGATTGGTCACCACCCTGGGGTATACTATTCATTTTTATTTGGAGTTGAGCTTAATCCGTTGTAGCGAACCACATAAATAGTTATGACGACACATGCATTAGCATTAGCCAACGATTTATGTGTGACGACCCCAAAAATTGCCATCGACATGTAATATATTAGTTCTTTTATGAAAGCCTCTTAACATGCTAATCATGAAAACACGCAACTTTTATAAACAAAATATTGAGAAAACCTGTTAAATAAAACTAAACTTCATAAATAAAATAAAGTAAAATTCTTTACATAAGATACAAAATTAAATAATCAAAATACGAAACACTCTGCTTATAGTTCATTAGAGCACTCTATTGACTAACATAAAATAAATTATCCTAAACAACTGAAATAAACTGAAGAATACTCTACGGCAATGTGAATTTCACCAAAAATCTGATTTGCTAGAATCTATTAAATAAGAGGTGTATCTTCGTCAATGTTATTTGAAAAATGGTTGATGATGGGTAAGTCATTGCTCAGTGAATGACAACATGGGACATTTCAAAATCATGACACGCAAATGCAATACACAATATAATATCAAGCATGAAAACACTTTATATAGTTATAATACATAGTATGTAAAAATCATTTGAAAACATAAATAAGTGGGGAGTTCTCTAGATAGGCAATTTGAACATTATGATTCAGATGTTCCTGAATTATCTAGGCTTTACGACCTTGCCCTAATCTACATGACATAATACATGATATATGATACTTTATACATTATATGTGATACATGATATCAAGCCTCACAGACTGCCTATTTCCGAGCTTCATCGTCTTGCCCTAACTTTATATGAATCTTATTCTACATGACAATCGTACAAGGTATACCAGGGTTAACGTAGGTTGTCGCTGACTTATAGTACTATCCTAGATATACTCCCATGAAAATAATTTAAATAACATAAAATGAAATGAATTGAACATGATAAGATAACACTTTAATTGATAATTGATAGCATAACATGACTTCATTCATAAATATTCACACACATGCAACGTGACATATTTAATGCAATAAGACATGTGGTTTCATGTAGTTCTAAAATAGTTTTCATGACTTTCTAAAATATTTACATAAACAACTACTTTCATAAATACTTTAAGAAAGTGATAAGATTCTTCTCCTAGGATTTCATAAAAGCATGTATAAATAAATAATTTCTAAAAATAAATACATGGTCTGAAAATACACCGTGAAGAAAGTCACTCACCTAGAAATGACTAACAACTAAGGAGCACGGACGTTGGAAGCTCTTGACACCCTACGTGGAGGCGGTGCTTCTCCACAGACAGAAGAATGAAAGGGAGAAAGAATAAAAATAACTAGAGCTTTGGGAGAAATTTTGCCCCTTTAGAGCTCTTTGAGTGAGTTGGCAAAGAAAAACACTAAATGGAGACTTTTATATATAGAGGGAGCTCAAGACCCCCCTTTCATCACGTTTCTCGATGTGAAACTTCAATCCTGCGTCACTACAACGCTCCATGTGCCCTGCAACGCCCATGAAAACAAGTTAATCATTGTCACATGAAATGCCACAAACATGATAACATAATGCCTTAATTTATAAGTGATAGCATAACCTGACTTTAATCATGAATATTCATACACATGCAACATGACATATTTAATGCAATAAAATAGGTGGTCCTACGTAATTCTAAAATGGTTTTAAGACTTTTTAAAATAGTTTCATAAATATTTCGTAAATAGTTATTTTCATTAATAAAGAATGTTTCTAAAATAAATCATTATTTTCTTACATACGAAAAATTCCTAAATAATAAATAATATATAATTACTTAAAATAAAACATTAAGTTCCACCTCCTAGGATTTTATAAAACATGCATAAATAAAATAGTTCTAAAAATAAATAAATAAATAAATAAATAAATAAATAACTTTTTAAAATAAATATATGGTCTAAAATAGACCGTGAATAAAGCTACTCACTTGAAATGACTGATCGTTAAGAAGCATCAAGTTAGGAGCTCCTGACACCCTATGTAGAAGCATTACTTCCCTACAAACAGAAAATGAAAGGGAGAAAAGAAATAAAAAGAATTGGAGCGAAATGTCTCACAAAAGTGAAACCTTTTAAGCTCTTGAGTGAATTAGCAAGTCTAAACACTTACGGGAAACTTCTATATATAGGGAAGAAGGAGACCTCCTTCTATTGATACTACCGATGTGGGACTCCAAGTAGCGAGCCGCTACAGCACTCCTAGTGTGCTGCAATGCCCTCTCCGCTCCATGTCACTGTAGTGTGCCTAGGGCACTGCAGTGCACCAACGTTTCCTCTTTTTTTTTTTCTAGGGATCTTCACAAGTATTACACAAGTATTATATGAGGTTAGCATCCCCACAATTTAAGGGTATGCATACCCTCAGAGATTTAGTATATGGGACCAACATCCCCACAGCTTATGGGTATGTGTACCCTCAGAGATTTAGTATATGGGTTCAACGTACCTGGACTACAAAGGTTTATCCTGGCGAAGCAAGGTCAAGCTTGTGCTCCCTTGAAATTGAGGATTGAGAGACATCTCTCCTCGCGCCCCTCTATCGTAGGCGGACACACGCTACAAACAGAAATAGATTTACTTTTCAGTAGTTACTTTCCAACTTGTTTTCATATGCCCTAATTATTGTCCAAATACACACACACACACACACACGCACATATACATACATGGTATTATGTGCAGTATATGTTATATGAGTAGTACCAAGGTACCCACCACTGAGTTGACAACTTACTCCTCTATTTTATTATTTTCAGATATAGTAGATGAAGGTGAGAAAGTCCCCCTCGTCTAGTAACCGCGAGGTCCAACGTCAGTGGTAAGCTCCGCTTTATTTATTAGATATATTTCAGATTACTTAGGCAGGATCCTACATTAATTTACATGTATTAGTTATTTCATCAGCATTACTTTAGAAATGATGTATTTCTCAATATTATTTGAAGTTATTTATAAAAACTAGTTTTTTTATTTATGTCATGAATGAGCGTTTTATGCCACATTAGAGCTTTCATAGGGGCAGTAGCCCTATGTGCGATCACGTTCAAAGTTGGGACGTGATAGTAAAGTCAGAACACAATCGTGTGTAGAGGAATACAATGGATAAAACTTACCTATCTCATGTTGGAGGTCTTTTATTTAAAGTATGAGCACACATGGAGGAGTCGTGGTCATCTGCATGTGCTTAGTGGGGGTAATGAGATCCATCCCAAGCTGTGGTAACCACCCATGTCCTGGTGGTGGTGGTTGTGGGTGCGTATTCTGTGTTAGGTTATAGGTCGTGGAGGAAAAGGGTCTCCTTGAATCAAGTTACTTTTGATTGATGTGGTTTGGGCCTATCTACGAGCCTTTCTTCCATGATGCCTCATAGGGCCTAATTATTGGGCCTCTTAGGCTGAATCCCAGTATACACACCATTATTTATTTATTTATTCATTTTTTTAACTTCCTTCCTCCACTTTTAATGCAACTTTTTTTTTAAACCATTTTTTCTTTCCTCATTTATTCAACAATTTCATCAAAACACATAATTTTATTTATTTATTTCTTCACACTATTTTTCTTTTATATACCTATTCATATTCAAAAGTCACAATTAATTTAATACTTGATGCTAGTTAATAGTAAAGATTAAATATCTCTAAAATCTTACTGTTGTAAAGAGACTTTTGAAGGTTTTAACTTCACTTGACCACATTATAAGTTTTTCAAAGAAGTTATTATTTTATTATTACAAACTACAAAATAGTTAAAGTAGGTTAACATTAGCAAGCACCCCCCCCCCCCCAACTAGTATGAAAAATTGGGGAAATGCTTATTTTGGTTTTAAAAGTGTAAGTTCAGATTATTTTGGTTTTGATTTTTGAAATTCAAAATCTGACTTTTTAATCTTTAAAGTTGTAAATTGCAGGTCAAATTAGTTTCTCAATTCGTTATCATTATTGCATCTTCATGTTTTCATTAATTTTTCGCATTAAACTAAAATATGATAACAACAAATCACACTAATAATTAAAAATATTATTGTGACAACACTTAAAGTTATAACTCTTAATTAATATTGCTCAGACGACCCCATTTTCTATTTCAAGTGTAACTATTTAAAATCTTAATTATTGTGATTTGTCAATTTCTATGTAATAAATAAACAAAAATATGAAAATATCACTCTACGAGGGTGAGAACAGCATCAATTCGTATTGTGGGGTTTTACCGCCCATTCGGAACAGAGAAAGAAAGGAAAACCCTTCCTCCCTTCCTTCCTTCCATCCCCATTTCTAATTCCTTCCTCCTCCAATTCCTCCTCTTAAGTAGCAGAGAACAGAGAACAGAGAAAAAAATCATTCACAGCCGTTGCCGCGAGTGACAAAATGAGCGTTCCCATGGAGGTGAGTGAGGTCACCCTCCAACAAAACCCTCTAACCGACGGAAACGGCGCACCTCCTCCTCCTCCTCCTCCTTCTCCTCCTCCTCTCATGCTTCACGAAGACAAAATCCTTCTCCCTGGTAGTATCCATAACCTTACTCTGCCAACCCTCTCTCTCTCGTTCTCCTTCTTTCGTTTCCCAATTTCTCAATTCATTGTCGCGTTTTGCAGTTGAGGTATGCTTGAAGCCTTCCAGCACAGCTCGCATCCACGACGTTCGTTCTGCCATCGAGAGGTCTCCGCCGTGATTTCTCACTTTGCGCTTTTCTTCATATCATTTTAAAATATTTTTTCCCGCTTCCGTTTCCCCTAATTCCCCACCGCTAGGTTTATTTATTTGTTTGCCTAATTGAATTCCTTAAGCATGATTTTAGTTTGATGCGAGGTTAATTTGAGGAAAACTTCGCTGATTGTCAGGATGCTTGAAAAGAGGAGCCTCAGCTATTGTGATGGACCGATATCCATGCCTCTTGATGAACCGTTTCTCGCCGATAACGTCCAACGAATTTGTGTCTGTGATACGGGTCTGTCATTGTTATTATTTTAAATTAGATGCTCAAATAGGACATGACATCTTAGTCCTTCAATTTTTTTACTTTTATTTTTAACATCAATTTGTTCCTTCATAGTGTAAAATAGCCATCAGTTCAAGCACCAAATTGAATTAGGGATGTCCCAAATCTCTTAAGAAATTTGTTAATGTTGCAAATGTCCCAAGTCATTAGTACTAGTAGTAGTAGTGGTAGCAGCATGTTAAGTGGTTAATTTGGTTGCTATCATTTTGGAGCCTCATGTATCAATTTTATTTTTATTATATTTTTTTTTTGTCTTATAGTATATTAGCCAAGCTGAAACTCAGTATCGACTATTTTGGTGTGTGTTTTACCATGATAATTTGCCTCGTAAGCTTTCGAACCTATCATTCCCTAGAGAGAGAGATCTATTTCTGCTTCTCCAACTCTGACGCTGAAAATTTTCTTTTTCTTTCTTTCTTTCTCTTTGTAGATGAAGGGATGCACAATGATAATGTTCTTTTGTTCTGGCAAGTCAAGCCTGTTGTGCACGTCTTTCAGGTGATAATGCTTGACTGTTTGCATTGGCAATGTATAATAGGTCTCAGTTTTCGTTGGGTGGGAAATCCTTGTTCAACTTATGTTTTTTATTCAGGTAATAAGTGGCTGTATGATTTCTTATCTTATGCTTTTCTCATTCCTGTAACTTGATCATAGGAGGACCATCTAAGTTGTCAACTATGCCATGTTAATTCTACACTTGTATTGCAGTCCCCTGTCTCAGACCTGTCTCTCCTTTGGTCCAGAAGTTTTTTTTTTTTCTAGTTGAAGTGCAGCACAGAACTTCACGAATTTTGTCTCAATTTTGACTTTTTAGCTTAGCGAGGAAGGACCATGTGAGGAAATAAGCTCAGATGGCCAGTGTTCCAGCTTCAATGAATGGATTCTTCCTGCAAAAGAATTTGATGGCATGTGGGAAAGGTTGGTTGTTGTTTATGCTTTTCATTAACTAGTTTTATACTGTTATTAATTTTCTTGTAATTATTAATATTTAATATAATATTAAGAATATAGTTCTAAAGTAATGAACCCTGCACTACCTACCATTGCTTTTGCAGTTTAATATTCGAATCTGGTCTAAAGCAAAGGTTGTTACGTTATTCAGCAAGCGCTTTGCTCTTTAGTGAAAAGGGTGTTGATCCATTCCTTGTTTCATGGAATCGGTAAGCACTGGAAACATTTGTTAAGTTTAGTATTTCGCTGACTTTGTGTGTACCACGTTAGCGTTGTTTTACAATAGCACACTTTGATTTTTGGACATTTGTTAAGAGACTTTGTGAATTCCTTTGAAAAGAAAACTTTGCATGACGTGGAACTATGCCAAAGAAATTTTTTTTATTGAAATCTTTCTCAAATTCTTTGCAAACCTTACTAGAGAAATGTACTGGACATGGGGAATATGAACAAAAGAAGGAGAACAACAACTTGCTGATGGTGGGCCTATAATTCGTCCTGTTCTTTAGACTGTGACTCCTACTGATAAGGAATAAAACTTTAATAATATCATTTAGTCTGTTCTCATATAGAAACATTGAAGAAAACATGTTTCTTTAAAAAAAAGAAAAGAAAAGCTATAGTTCGAATATTTGACATTTTTTGGATTGAGAATTGAGACAATTGAACTATCAATATATCTTGACAATTTTGGATTCTTTCAAATATTTACAGCATAATTCTTTTACATGGACCCCCTGGGACTGGAAAGACATCCTTATGCAAAGCATTAGCTCAGAAATTATCAATTCGATTCAATTCGAGGTGCACTGATCTTCTATTAATTTTTTTTTAACTCTAACAATATTTTCATGTGAAACATGTAAAAAAGGGAACAAAAATGAACTCACCAGTTTTGTCTTTTCCTCCACTCAGATTCCCACAGTCCCTGCTTATTGAAGTGAATGCTCATTCTTTATTCAGTAAATGGTTCTCTGAAAGTGGCAAGCTGGTATGCATTTATGCCCTTACTTTAGGTTTGCCATATATTTGCTTATTGACTTTTCTATCATTCATACTTCTATTGTATATTGGCTTCAGTGTTACTTTGTTGGTGGGTTTGGCCATACAGTTTTCTTCCTGTAAAATAATAGACTCAGGGCATAGTATTTACTGTATTTATCATGCCTTCAAGTAGATATAAAATTATGTCTATGGATTGGTTGACACAAATTGGAAGTGCCTATTAAAGGCCAAGGTTTGGATGTGGAGTTCCATCCAGAAGTTATGAAACTTCTGTATGTATCCCTGAGTAATAAGGATAGGGCAGGAGCTTTGAGTTTAGGATGGAGGCCAATTTATACTGGACGCAACGCAAATTCATTGGAGCAGTATAAGTCTGGGAAAACTTAAATACTAAAAGGAAAAAAATTAAACCAAATGATAAATACAATTTGCATAACGTTCTTATTCTATTTTTTCAACTACACTCCATTAAGTACATTAACCAAGCATAAAATGCTGAAGACAGACAAAGTTGAAGTAGAAGTCAGCAGCAGTAAACCAAATTAGTAGTAAAACTGTGTTTTGCCCAGCTTGTACTTGGAACCAGTTCACTGAGATGCTTAATGGATATGTAATCAAACACACTCGATAGCAACATTTGAAAACTAAAAAAGGAATGCATATCCATACTAATTCAGGTACAGATGCCATTAGAAATACCAATGATTCATAGTTGATAAGTCTCCGATTTCTTATTATCGCAGAGGTTAACTTTGTTGCAACTTTAAGGCTCTCTCACTGTCTGTTTGCTTCTAGTTTGTCTTCTTTGGAGGATGTTTTTCCCTCCCCCTGGATATACTTCTCTTTTTCCCTAACAAAATTTTCCTTTAATAAAGAAAAGGAAATCAGTGTGATGAGTAAGTAATCAGTGGCACGACATGTATGAGAGCAATGTTTTATTGGAATCGTAAACTGAATAAATTCTTTCACTTAACTTTAATCCAATAGTCCTCTTGTGTATCATGAGTATCATTTAACTATATCCATATGGGAATTTATGCAATTTTGAATCAAGGAGATTAGTAAGCCAAATTGTTAATTTCCAACCATAACTAGGCAGTACAGTGTACTAAAGATGAACTGTTTTTGTATGGTTTTTTGTTATCTCAAATGCATCATTGTGTTTCCTTTGTTTTCTAGGTTGCAAAACTTTTCCAAAAGATTCAAGAAATGGTAGAGGAAGAAAGCAATCTGGTATTTGTTTTG
The DNA here is from genome assembly GCA_003254905.1 of Nissolia schottii. Taxonomy (NCBI): domain Eukaryota; kingdom Viridiplantae; phylum Streptophyta; class Magnoliopsida; order Fabales; family Fabaceae; genus Nissolia; species Nissolia schottii. The sequence continues at coordinate 197,135 of QANU01094326.1, read as the reverse complement.
ATTGGTGAGGCATAACGTGACAAACTTTAACTTGATGCTTATGTATTATTGTTATATGTCTGCTTTAGTTTAAATGCTTGTTATCTTGCCCGCAGATGAAGTTGAAAGCCTTGCTGCTGCTAGAAAAGCTGCTTTATCTGGTTCTGAACCTTCAGATTCTATTCGGGTAAAACCATCCCTCCTGTTCTCCCTGCAGGAATATACTGCCTTCCTTCCCACTATTTTTGATAATGTTTAGAATGTTACACAAACATGTAAATTTGTAATTCATAGGCATTGGCTTTTTTCATTTGCGTGTTTGTAATCTTCCAATTTGAATATCAATTTTCAGGTCGTCAATGCATTGCTAACTCAGATGGACAAGTTAAAATCATCTCCAAATGTGATAATTCTGACCACTTCCAACATAACTGCTGCTATTGGTAAAGCCAAAATCAATTTCTCATTCATTCATTCATGTTTTTGTCCTTGTGAGTTATGTCCTTCCATCTCCTGTAAATGTGAGAAAATCACGTGTTTAGCTTGTCATAATATCTCAGTTTACTTTTCAAAGTTCAAGTGAAGATGTAGATAGGGAATTACTGTGATTTTATCATGATTCATGGTGGATGGAAGCAGCTTTTTTTAACTAAGCACATGTCTGGGGTAATCAAGTTTATCAAATAAAGCCTGGACTTCTATTGTCAGCATAGTTTAGGCACTATAACAATGAGATGCTCTTGTCTGAAATTAACATCAGGCCAATGTAAAACACATCACAGCAAAAGCCTTTTCCACTATGTGTGATCATCGACCCAATTACTTGCTAAAATAGTTTTCTACAACATCCATTTCTCCATAAATTTCCATTTGAAATGCATGATTTCGTTTTCACATGTTGCGAATCAAACAGTTATTAATTTTATTGCAGATATTGCTTTTGTTGATCGAGCTGATATCAAAGCATATGTTGGTCCCCCAACTCTTCAAGCTCGGTACGAAATATTAAGGTCTTGCTTGCAGGAACTGATGCGTAAAGGGATCTTAACGAGTTTACAGGTGCATAGAATTCTCAATCATGTCGACAAAGCTTTTTTGAAACAAGAAAAGTTTTTTATTCTGATTTGGACATTTTGGCATATTAGTCTATGGCTAATCATACTAAATCGTTTAGGATTGTGAGAATATCATGCTTCCAAGTTACGCCAATGCAAGGGAGAGGTTGAACACACCAGATTGTCATGAGGCTGCTGCAGCCATGCAACTGTGCAAGCAACTGCTTGAAACTGCAGAGGCATGTGAGGTAGAAACAAATACTGCTCATGGATCTTGAACCTCAGTCTTTTGGTTGACCTTACTTGAATGTTAACTAATGAGTTTGATTTGTTCACAGGGAATGAGTGGGAGGTCTTTGAGAAAGCTTCCATTTTTGGCACATGCTGCCATTGCCAATCCTTTTGATTGTAACCCTATTAAGTTCTTGTGTACAATGATAGAAACAGCGAAGAGGGAGCGTTCTGAGCTTCCTGACTAAGATAACTATAATTTTCAATTATGTTAGAATGTATCAATCAAGGGTGTAACTGTGTTCACTGCATTTTAGCATGGTTAGTGGTGATGCAGCAGTAACGTTTATTTATTATATGCAATTATCAGGGGCAAGCTGTCCTAAATGGCTGATCTCAGAGAGACTAAGCTAGCAGAAAAGATGCATTCACCTGTAAATCGTAAATGAGATTTTAGGCTTAAAACTTAGGAACAGTGACTTCTATTTGGCAGGCAGCTGATAAGTATCAACATGACTGGTATAAATAAGGGATGCATTATTTGTTTGGAAGGCGGTATAATTCTCACTATGAAGTGAAATTAAAGACAATGCAACTTCAGAAAGGGTAAAATTCTTGCTGATCTTCCCATTCAGTCGTTATTGGGTACTGGGTATCTTAGTGGAGCATTTGAAGACAATGCACGCAGTTCATAGTGATATCAGGTATTTAATATGCAGAACTTACCATCATAAATTACAACTCTAGTATTATTTAGCTAGCTCCTTTGTCAAGAGTGCAAAAGTTGTCTTAGTATATAATCCAATCTCAGTATTGAGGATGTACATTGCTATTTGCAAACAGTACAACTGTGGGTAAAGTAGCATCAAACTTTTGTCAGTAATTTGGTGACATCGCTCCTTACATTGCGTCTTCCTGCTTTGATATGTGAAGATGGCAACCAGCAGTGAAAGGCTTGTCATGGAAGGTCTATGGTCCATTCAGTTAAACTTTTGTAATTTGTTGAGTAATACCCCTTGTAATTCTAGGCAGTTTCACGAGCAAATTGTGCATATTTTTACTATTCATTAGGTCATGTTGAAAGGTCAAAATTAAGAAAGTTTAGAAAAAGAAATCAATGGTCAGAATATGCACATGACTAGATCATGTACAATTTGCATGTAAGAGAATCATCTCCCAATAGAGCAGTGGGTCACCTGAAGTGATCAGCAGCATTGTGGTAGCCAATAGGTGACTTATCTAAAGTGTCCATATCATTCCCCTACCACTACAGTTTTCCTGATCCCATCAACTTAAGAACCTAAACCAGGCCACAAGTACTGAACAATATAAGATTCTGGTTGAACAAACCAACAAGAATCCAAGTGACCGCATTGTTCATGCCATGCTACTGTGGGGCTGTACAGTTTGGGGTCGCCAGAACGAGAATTGTCTTTCCCGCCAAGTTTTGATATGATATGATAGGATAGGACCCTCCCTCCCCCTTACCGTGAAAAAAGACTAGCGGGACCCAAGCAGAGAGAACCCCTACTTTTGCTGAATTGGATGTAAGTGAAATATTGTGGAACTTTCTCTCTTTCGTATGAAATTTTAAAAAAATAAAAATAAAAACAATTAGTGAACGAATTCTACCCCATATTGAAACCAGTGATACTACATGTACACTCCAAAATGATACACCATACATACACTCGTATTATAACACGGTGGACCCCTCAAATAACTGCCCCATCGACTTTCTCTTCCACTCTCAGCCACACGCGTGTGAATTCACGCATATCACAAAACCTTCCCGCTTCCTCTTCCTTCTGTTTTCTCTCTTCTCCCTCGTCACTCTCATCTCTCATCACTATCATCCTTCGTTCTTTCTTCACTCTCGTCATTGTCATCTCTCATCCCCCTCTTCACTGTTGTATTTATATAAAAGATTGTGCATTCAAATTACATATATCAGATTCTGCAATAAAATCTAATATGTTTGAATAAAACCACAGTGCTGTAAACAAGTGTTAAATGTTTGTGCACAGGGTCATAAAATGTTTGTCCACATCATCATAAAATGTTTGTGCACTAAAAATCTGATATCATAATCTACAAAAATACTTAACTATACATTAAGTAACATGCACAGATGTAAAATTTATGTATTTTAATGTATAAAAATGTGTGTACACATGTATGTGAACTAATTTTCATAAACTTTGTCCACTAAAAATGTATAAAGATTGTGAACTTATTTATGTTTGAATAAAATCACAGTGTTGTAAATAAGTGCTAAATGATTGTGCACAGGGTCATAAAATGTTTGTGCACATCATCATAAAATGTTTGTGCACTAAAAATCTGATATCATAATCTACAAAAATACTTAACTATACATTAAGTAACATGCATAGATGTAAAATTTATGCATTATAATGTATAAAAGTGTGTGTACACATGTATGTGAACTAATTTTCATAAACTTTGTCCACTAAAAATGTATAAAGATTGTGAACTTATTTATGTTTGAATAAAATCACAGTGCTGTAAACAAGTGCTAAATGTTTGTGCACATGGTCATAAAATGTTTGTGCACATCAGCATAAAATGTTTGTGCACTAAAAATCTGATATCATAATCTGTAATATTACGTTGTGCACTCTATTCAGATTTCATATTCTGCAACATAGACCCTTATCACCATTGTTAAAGATAAATTTCATCTATTTTAAAAAGAAAACCAACATTTATTCATCTTAATTCCATTTTAATCAAATTTGACATGATAAGAGGATGAAGATGAGGAGGATGAGAAGGATGATGATGATGAGAGGACGAGAGGATGAAAGAATGACGAGGATGACGATGAAGATGAGAGGATGAGAGGTTGAAGATGATAAGCAAAAACGATGACGAGAGCGGGGTTCAGGGTTGGGCGCGCGTTGTGTATAATTATACGTTTTACGTATAATCATCATTAATTACGTATAAAACCGTATAAAAGAGGGGTGTATGTACGGGTGTATCATTTTGGGGTGTACATAGAGCATTTTTGTATTGAAACCAATGTAAAAAAATAATTCGTACAATCCAATTTGACTTACAACCCTTCTCTATCTCTTATTATTTTTTTACTTTTATTTTTTATTTTCCATCAATGTCTCTTGGTTGTACAAGAGTTGTCAAAGATGGTCTATACAAATAGCATCCTTCACCAATGTATGGCACAATCCCAGCATCTGATTGTAACGAGTTGTGTCATATGTATTATTTTACATAGGACATTCTGCCTATTAATATATTATCTATCATTTGATAAAATTTTAATAGAGTATAAGTTTTGTTGCGATTTCATCTAGAAATTGATGATATGCAAGTTGACAACGTCTCATGTAAAATAAATACTCTTAACATTTCTTGTTTGTAACTGCACTCACATAGAAAAATATTTACATGCTTATAAAGTATATTTAATACATACTTATGAATATTACTAACCATTAAACTTATTTTATAATGTTTGCAAATAGGGTTTAATATGTACCCCCCCAAATCACTTTTTTTTTTTTTTTTTACATTTGCACCCTATTATTTTGAATTTGGTACTTCAAAACTTTTTGGATTAAATATGTTTTTAATCCCTGAAAATAACAAATTGTGTTTTACCCTTGAAAATTTTGGTTAAGAAATAGTCCATGACATTTTTTTGGTAAGATTTAGTCTTTACTGTTAGAATGAGCTGTTAACTGCTGATGTGACAGTTAACTTGGTCATGTGATAGGGTGAACATGGGTCAGGTCAGTTAGGACCCAACCATGTCACTGACCTGACCCACCTACTAGCGGGTAGGTTGGGTCGGGTAAAATCGTCATTTTTTAAATGGGACCCGCCAGACCTGCCACCTGCCCGGGTTGGGTTAGGCGGGTCGGCGGGTCACCCGCCCCCTGTTTTTAAAAAAAAATTCTAATTTTTTTAATAGAAAAATGCTATTACTTGCAGAGAAGCCCCTACTTGCAAAAAGCTATTCCAACCCAATACCCACCACCACACAAGCCTCTACTTGTACCAAAAAGAATAAATAAAAAAAACCTCCCAATTATTACTTGGGAGAAGAAAGGACCTCCAAATAATTGTCTCCTTCTTTGGTGGGTAAATCAAATCAAATCAAAATTGTCTCAGCAACATAGATTTCCTCTCCCAACCTCACTCACAATAACATATACTAACAAAACAATATACAACAAAGAGACAGAAGAAAAATGCAAGAGAGAAAAGATTGGAGCAAAATGTGAGCTCCATCAAAACGCGAACCATCAAAATGCACCTGATTGGAGCAAAACACAGAGGGATGGCAGCGTGAGCCGTGAAGCAGCGACGTGAAGCGACAGCGATGGCGGCAGAGATCAAAGATTTAGGTTTTGTTGATTTGGGAGATGAGAGTCAAGAGATTTGAGATTCTAAGGGATGGATGGGAATGAGAGGAGAGAAGGAANATATGGCGGATCCGTTGGGTTTGACCTGTCGACTCGCCAACTCGACTCAACCCGACCCAAGTGGTGTCGGACTCAACCCATGTTCACCCCTTCGTGGTATGTCACGTGCTATGCACGTGACACAACCCATCCATTTTAAACCCGATCCACCCAATTGACCTATGACCCATGCCCATAAAAAAATAAAAACAAATAATAAAAAACAACAAAATAGAACCCTAATTTAGTGTTTGCCCCCAATTTCATCTGTCTGTCTCTCTCGACAATTCATCTCTCTCCCGTCTCGCGCCCCACCTTCCCAAAATGATTGCCTGACGATGACAAGCTTCCTGATGTTGATGTTTTCGTATGCACTAATGATTCAATAAAGGAGCCAACTTTTGAGGTTATGAACACTATTTTATCTACCATAACGCTTGATTACCAGCCATAGAAGCTCCACGTGTATCTTTTTTATGATGGGGGTTCTTCCAGGACCCTAAATGGTATGAGGGAGGTTTGAAAATTTGCAAGGTGGTGGCTTCCTTTTTGTAGAAGGTATAGAATTAAGGGTAGGTGCCCCAAGGCTTATTTTTTTGCTTTGGAGGATGGTGATGGTGGTTGTGATTATATGTATGCATGTATACATATATTGAGAGAGGGAGAAGTAGAGAGATAGATAATCATAAGAAATAAATATAGCTTAGTTGAAAAAGTAAACTTATAAATATATTATAATTAAACTACTAGTGTTCTGTGCTCGCACAAGCATCAAAACTATGTTTTTTAAGTAACAAATTGTATAATAAGTTATAATTGATAGGAAATTCATTACGTACATGTAACAATGAGTGAGAAGATAACGAAATCACCCACAAGTTTTACCTTGTGCTGTACTTTGGATTCTGATGATCCACTTTCTCATCCTTTTGGATGTACATTCCACAAAATATTAGTAAAAAATTAGTGAGAACATAATATTAACCAACTATATGAAAATACTACAAAAACAAATAATGATCTTGGAGCCTTTTGCTTGCAAAATTTGATGTTCATGTATAGGCTCCATTAAATATAAATTAAATATTAACAATAAATTCACTAAAATTGAACTAATGAAATGTTATTACCTTTGAATTACAGAATAAAATATTCAAAAGTTTAAATTTGATATTGGAAATTAAGTTAAATCATGTGAAACACATCTTCGTATGTAACATTTTGAGTTGAATTCCATGAATTTTCATTTTCATTTAATCAAAATCTTTAACCCACTTTTGGACTTCATTCTTAAAATAACAACGCAAATTAAGTTGTACGGGAGTAAAAAATAAATTTGGGCATAAGTAGTCCAACATAAGGCAAAAATTGACTTTGACTATTTTTAATATCCATAGCCAGGCAAAGGGCTATCAGGAGCATATTTGTCTTCCTTCACACTTTATTGTGTTTGGATAAAGTTCTTTTAGAGGATAATTAAAGTATAATTTTTTTTTTGAAAGAATATCAATTGATTTACTATAGAATTCTTTATTTTGGTCAATATCAAAGTAGTCGAATATTCAAAATTCCAAGTACTTTTATAAGATATTTTTATACTTCAAAATAATGGATTTTAACCTTCTCTACTTCATAATGGATTCTAAATTTTCTTCTCGTCTCTACCAATTATCTCTTGTCTATCCCCTGCTCAAAGTCCCACACCACCCGTTTTCCACCATGCATTGTTCATCACCAGCCAATTGTTTGGCAACTTTGACCTCTTGTCAGAGAGAAACTCAGGCTACTGGATGACTCCTACAAGCCTTCGAGTGGACTCTATTGGTCATTGATCGGCACCCACCGGTCATTGACCAGTCCCTGCTGGTCGCCAAACGGCCAATGTGGCCACTGCCACTAAAATGTTGCTTGACGCCCATCAAGAGGGGCTAATATAGTTTCATTGTCTAAACAATTACTTTTTAAATGAAGAAATATAACTACCTTATCCAAACTAACATATTTTTAAACGAATGGATTTCAATTGAATCGTTTAAATTTTCTTTCATATTGAATTTCTTGAAATTTAAAAATGCTCCATCCAATCACACTCTTAAGGACATGTCTGGATAAAAAAAAATGAATGCATGCGAGGAATGTAGACTTTCTCACCAATATGAGTTCATGTAACAACTAATGTTCGGATAAAATTCTATACGCCAGAAAAGTTAGTATGATATAAATTATTCGAAAAAAATAAAATTTGAGATTTGTTTGTAAGGACATTTGTTAATATTTTGTAACCAATATACACATTTGATGATCTTTTATGAGAAGAGTTTTTTTTTTTTTTTTGGTATACTGCTTTCGTTAAAAGAAAATATGAAGTTAATTTGTTTTTGAGTAAACTATCAATATAGTCATTTAAAGGTTCAGGTGACATTAGAATAGATCTTCAATGGATTCAAACATCAGTCTAGTCCCTAAATAATTAAATATGACATCCAAAAGGCCATTCATTCCATCTCAATTAATTCTCTATCTTACATGACGTTTTATTCCATCTAAAATGCAATGTGGATAAACTAACATTATCAATACAGTCCCACAAAAAAAATTAATTATAATTCACCCCAAATTTTTAGAAACCCTTAAAGTCCAATATCTTTGAAGAAAAACTCTCTCATCAGCACCATCTCCTTATATTGCCTTCACCAATCGGTTTGTCATGTTTAATCATTATAAAACATTGATCTATTACTTTCCGCAAGTCATATCGGTTTGTCATATTTAATCAGATCAATTGTGCATGTCTCTAATGGGTGACTCCATGATGCCTCTAGACTTAGTTAGATTCTACTCTAGTTATCGGCCAACAAATCTAGCATGATCATCTAAACACACATTAAAGTCAGCACAAAGTTCTTCAAGATAATATGAGTAAACGGAGATCGGTTAAAAAGGAAAATTTCTTTTGTTTTATTAATAGTAGTTTTTTGGTTTCTCACAGATATCCTCCCATTGGAAGCAATCGTGTTCAAGTATTGTGCGACTCTCCTAACTGAGATTCGAATCGTCGTTCCCCACATTGTAATTTCATTAGTAGAATAGATTAAGATTATAAAGTACGTGAGTGTTTGTCAATTAAACTGAGAATAAAAGTGTAAATATTTAATTTTTTGCTATCAATATAAAATTATCATTAATATTAGATCAATATTAACCATGTTTAAATATATTTAACAAATTTATTTTACACGTGTGATGCGTGGTCTATATTGTGATGTCTAATGTAAGATAAAATAATTTCGTGCGTAGAAACTCTATTAAATTTTTGACCATCAGATAAAGGAAGAAATGAGCGTGTGCGTGTTTATAAGGTTTGAACGAATGCAATAAAAAAATACCTATAATTAACCACTGTAATCATATATAAAGCTGAAAGTATTTATACTTGGGTTAGGATTAAGTTACGTCGGTGCAACATAATCCATACTTATACCAGCAAATAACTTTGTATGAAATTTAAAATTTATCGACCTAACCATTGAATTGTATCAAACTATCATATAGATCATTTTGGTCAGATTTTAAAAATTTTAAACACATTAATAACGATGTGGTCAAGTAGATCTTGTTTTAGCACATTTTCAACATATGTATTATGTCGAATTTGATGCATATAAAAACTATATCAAACGATTTTAGATTAATATAAGCTTTATATGCATGTACTACAAGATATGAACTTCCAATCCAACGATAGGTTTTTGAAAAAAATAAAACAACATTAAAAAGTTATTAAATTATCTAACAATTATTTAACACTACACTGTTGTAACTTGATCGTAACCCCGCATATTTATTAGAATATCAATGCAAACTTGTTTGATTGGGTGAGGATAGAGCTGGTTTTCTAAATAGAAATTAATCTCATTACACATTCAAAGTTAATATGCATAGTATCATATAATGACATTGTGTGACATGATGTTACTTGCTATGACTTGTAACCAAACAATTATGATATATAAATTGTTTGAGTTGTCATTCTCAAAGTGCGAGCTGTATTCACACGACATGTATAATATGATACTGCACCCTTAAATATTTGATCTCTACTTGTTTAATTTCGATTCACGGAAAAACAATGACTTAGCAGGTTGCTTGCACGACCAGTCTAGCTTTGTCATTGTTGTTAGCTTTAATACCAAACACTTCTTTTGTAACTATAAAGCCGCATTTCTCTTTTCCAATGCATGCTGCTTCCACCACAGACTTGCTTTTCCTAGCTTCCCAAGAGCCTTGGATGAAAGAACCACACTTACCTTCTGGGCTTCCAAAGCTAGCAAATTGGATATCTGAGATTACTTGCCCACCTTGGCATGACAGCTCTAGTTGTTCACCTTCATAAACATCAGCGCAAACGGTTCCTGTTGTGACTGTTTGGAAGGAAACATTCTTAGGATTTCCACCCACCTCTTCAAACAATACCAATGTGTTTTTGTCATTGTTTAAGAATGACCTTGGCACATGATACCACCTCTGTGAAGGTTCGCCACAATTGGTGGCGCACTTTAATGTTTTCGGGTCATAGTTTCCACGGTAATCACATGTGTCACTGCATCCATCGGTAGGAATTAAATAAGAAGGCCAATAACGACCAAGGCTTTGCCCATTAACCCAAGCATGCCCTTTACCCATGCCTTGCAAGTCCACCACCACAGGGTTTTCTCCAGAAGGAGCTTTGAAGTCTGTCTTATACCAAGTCATGGGTTTTCCGATAGGGTAAGATGAATCATTATTCATATTCCATGATACACCAACGCGTGGTTGCAGATCATAGAGACGCTTTTTCTCACCGTTCAAACCAATCTTATAAGACCAAAGGTTGGTTGACAAATCTATAGCCACACTGTTCTTTCCAATTAATCGAACAGCACCGTCTGCTATCCCGGTCTTAGTTGTATCAAAATGGTAGCCATAGTTTGGAAGCCCAACGGTGGAACTAAGTAAAGTTATGACGTTTGTTCCCTTTTTCAAAGAAACATTTGTCTGATATGTGAAGCTGCTTCCAGCTTTGCTAAATTGGTATCCCGCATGCCTTTTATTAACAAAAGCTTGAAGAGTGTGGCCCATTGTGTCTACGCGAAGAGTTGCATTCTTCCAAATGGAAGTGTCGTTGATATCAACACTGGTCATGTACCACAAGTAGTCGCTGGCATCCAAAGTTATTTCCTTCTGCTCGAGCAGATAATTTGCTTTGAGTGTGCCCTGTCCACGCATTGTGTCTCTCATTGCCTCCGGTGTCCATGACCAAGTCAGTGGAGCGGAAGTACCATCATTCTTCCTCACCTTTATTGAAGTCTGAGTATTAACCTTTGCAGTATTGAAAACCTCTTTGTTGCAACCATCAAGAATGGTCACAGACCAAGCGGGGACAAAGTACTTTCCATCTTGTTGTAAGTCAACATCCGCATCTTCCTTGTCGTTTACATTGCTCAAGAAACAAAATCTCTGCCTTGTGGAATTGTTGGTGTATGTTGTTAGTGTGACTTGATTGCCGAAATCCTTGTCTGTCCTTATTCCGCTAGTGAGGAACTTTTCTCCTAGTTTTAATGCTGCATGTAGCTGCTTAAAATGTCCCCATTTAGGTTGATTCAAATTCCCATATTCGTCAATTGGTGCATCGTATTCATAAGATGTTGTTATATATGGGCCTCCTGCTGTTCGACCAAAGTTCGTTCCACCATGATACATGTAGTAATTATTGAGTACTCCGCCATTCTGAAAAAAGCGTGCAACCGAGAAAGTCGAGTCTTCAGCACTTCTATGGGGGACCCTTTCACCCCATTTTTGGAACCATCCAATCCAATTTTCAGTGAACATTTTGGGACTCTTAGGGTGATTAGGTTTCCACTGGTCGCAATAATGCCCATTGCAAGTATTTATCATAGGTTGGGGAGCATCATCTTGTTGGCACATGATCCACGGGACACCAACATTTTGTGCTACAGCCATTTGTGCGCACCATTTGATATATGCCTTCCCTGCATCTCCGTACTCACCCATGATATTTCCATATTCATTCTCAATTTGAGCAAGGATAATGGGCCCTCCTTGTGATGCAAACAACTTTGCTTCTTTGGCCATGTTCACAATCTTTGTTGTGAAAATTTGCATTTCGTTCTTGTAAACCGCATTATCAGTTCTTAGCTCAATCCCTGGCATATTGTGCAGCCACACCGGAAAGCCCCCATAGCTCCATTCCGCACAAACGTAAGGACCAATCCTTAGAATGCCATACAAACCAGACTCTTGGATGAGCTTGAAAAACTTGATAAAGTCCAAGTTTCCTGCAAAATTATATTTACGTCGAACGGGTTCATGACGATCCCAAAAAATATAAGTCTCAATGGTATCAAGACCTCCATCTTTGGCTTTTTGAATAAGGTCGGGCCACATTTCCACCGTGCTTCGTGGATAGTGGATAGCACCAGCCAAAATAATGCGTCTCTCCCCATTAATAATTACTGCATTAGCATCATAGGAAACCTTAGCGGCATAACATGAGCCTAGCAAAGCCATGCTCAATAAGAGAATCACGCCTCGAGATCTAGAAGAACCCATTATTGTAAACATATGATTATTTAGTATTTTATTGCGTCATTGGAATAGGGCTCAAGGGTTATATAAGGCATGGAAGACAATTAACAAGATAGCAAAAGGCTAAATTGGGTTATTGTTATAACTAAATTAACTCATATTGGCCGGTAATAATGGAAAACAAGTACAAATGGATAAACTTTGTGAATTGTAATAGTATGTCGTTTAAACCATTCAAACCATTCAATCTTTGTTTGTGTCCAACCTATCCAATTTATCGACGAAACATATGATCTGTACCAATTTACTTATATAACTTACCACATTCAATCGTAGAATTGTTCTGGGATGTGTTGTTATTGTTATAAAAGGCTTGAGATATGATGCTCACACAATGTGTTGGCAATTTTTTTTTGATAACTTTACCTTTCAATTAATGTTATTGTTCCGACTTGTCTATAGTACCATGTTTATAACATATAAGTGGTACAATTAGAACTAGCGAAACAATGAAAACAAATCCACATTTCATTTTTTTTTNTTATCAAACTCGCGAGTTTAAGTAAACTCGTTAAACTCGGATCGTAAACTCGTACGAGTTTACCTATTATTAAAAAAATATTAAAAAAATATTTTAAAAAATTATTATGCTACAAAAATATATTTAATAAAACTTGAAATTCATAAATACTTTTAACTCCATAACAAAGCAGTAATAAAGATGAAATATATGAGTTCTAAGTTCAATTCATAGATAATACATAATACATATGTTTAAACTAGAACATATCCTCCTCCACATAAACTTAATAACAAGTAAAATCTATCAACACAAGAGAGAGGCGGTATATTGAGAGATCAACATAGCAAATGTATATAAAGAACAATGTCACTCATTGTTGATAGAAGTAGTCTGCTTCGAGCCGATAGCAAAGAATTCAGTGATGAGTTCGAGGGCATGCCCTTTGTTTTTGGAACCTTGAAGAACACAAATATCCAGGAGATGACACATACAACAGCATAAATACCGAAGATACCAGTATGTCCCTAGTACTGAGCATCACAGGAAGCGAGTATGTGACGATGATATCTCCAATCCAGAACACTAAAGTATAGATAACGATGCAGAGGTCACGCACCTTGGTGAAAAAGATCGCTGAGAAAATGATGAAATACATACGATAGATTAACGACAAAGCTGTAAAAAAAAATTGCATGCGCAGTTGTAAAAAAAAAAAACCTCACCTGTTGTAAACTCGTGAACTCGGGAGTAAACTCGCGATTTTATGCGCTTTATACGAGTTTACCCAAGTTCAGCTGAATTTACCCAGAAACGAGTTTACATGCGAGTTAACTACCACATTAGTAGTTAATGGCCCATCCCAACGGCAGAGACTAAATTCCACCAAAAGAATTTGTCATGGACTCTTTCCTAACAATTTTTTTTAGGGATGAAACACAATTTGTTATTTTTCAAGGACTAAAAACATATTTAACCCAAAAATTTTATTTTATTTTTGCATCCTACCATTAGGCAAGGGTATTAACGACACATTGCAAGTGGCATGTGAAAGTCACATGCCACTTGATTCACATCCATGACCCGACTTGACCCACCCAAATTTGATCCAACCCATGAATTGAAAAAAAGTTCTAAATCCTTCCACCCACCCACCTGACCATTCATCATCTCTCTCTCACTCTCCTCCATCTTCTCCAATCCACCTTAATCTTCATTATCCACTATTCTTCACCTTCTTCTTCTCACTTCACACCACAACCACTATCAATTCCCATCAACTACCTTCACACCAACAACGTTGCCACCTCTCACCACCCACTCCTCCACCTTGTTATGGCCACCCACACCGTTACAATTCCCTTCCTCTTTTTCTTATTGCATCTCCTATCCCTCCCTCTTTTACTCTCTTACTACATCTCCTCTCTCTCTCTTGAGCTCTATGCAGGAAGGCACCACTATCACTACTGTTGGACGCCATCAATCGCCACCTTGATCCTCTCTTTCTGTTGTCATCGTTGATCGTCCTTTAGACGTGTGTCTTGTGCCACCACCTCTGTGATGACCCATAGTTCTCAAGGTCAAAAAAGGGGAAAGCTTGTGCGCTGCAATGACACAATATTACGAGGACACTGCAGTGACTAGGGAGCGTTGCAACAACACGAGTTTTGAGTCCCACATCGAGAAACATGATGAAGGGGGTCTCTAACTCTCTATATATAAAAGTCTCTCATGAGTGTTTAAACTTGCTAATTCACTCAAGAGCTTGAAAGGTTCCACTTTTTAATGAGACTATTTGCTCTAGTCCTTTTATTCATTTTCTCTCGTCTTTATATTCATGGGGAAGCAGTGCCTCCATAGGGTGTCAGGAGCTCCCATCGTTAGTGCTCTTTAGCAGTCATCTATTTCTAGGTGAGTGACTTTCTTCATGGTCTATTTTTAGACCATATATTTATTTTTAGAATTATTTATTTTACGCATGTTTAACGAAATCCTAGGAGGAGGAACTTATTTTATGAAATTAGTTATGCATTATAGGAATTTCCTTATTTATGAAAAATAATGATTTATTTAAATATTTCTTTATTTATGAAAGTAGATATTTATGAAACTATTTTTAGAAAGTCATGAAAACTATTTTAGAACTACATGACCATATATCCTTGTTGCATTAAATATGTCATGTTGCATGTGCTTGAATTATTATGAATAAGTTATGTTATGCTATCAGTGAAGGTGTTTACGTTATAATGCTCATGTTCATGTTATGTTATGATTACTTAAATGTTGTTTAGGAAGTTATATTTAGGATAGAACTATAAGTTAGCGACAACCTACGTTGACCCTTGGTACCATTGTAGTGAGAATCAAGACTAACTATCAGGGATCTATGGACTCGGGTAGCGTATCCCCAACTATCGTGGCTTAGGTGCTTGAGTAGTGCGTCAAGACTAACTATCAGGTATCTATGGATTCGGACAGTGTATCCCAACTATTGTGTGCTAGATATTTAGGTAGTGTGTTAGCTAGACCGTAATGCTCAGAAATCGTCTATCTAAATATCTTTCTTATCTAATGATTATGCTTTGAATAAGATTATGTTTTATTATAAAGTGTTACTATTATAAATATTTTTATGTTTGCTATATAATATGTATTACATCTGCATGTCATGATTACAAATTGTCTTATGTCGTCGTGGAGTGTCATTCCATTACAAGGAAAAAAGCACTTCCTGACAATTCATTTTATAGTTTCCAGCAGTCCAAACAGCCACCAAATGCATTTACTAACAGTTTATGAACTGCCCCAATTACTAGCATCATGAGGAACTTAGCGAATGTTCAGATGAACCGCCGGGACAACTGCCAGGAACTGTTATGTTTAGTGGCAGTTCGAAAACCGCCGCAAAGATTGTTACATTTTGCGAACCGCCTCCATATTCATAATTTTAAAAAATACTGGAAAGTGTTAAAAATACTAGAAAGTGTTGTGTGTAACTGCCGCGGAAAGCAACACTTTTTTTCTTTTAAATTTTCATTTAAATCTGATTTTTGATATTTTTTTACATTTTGTTTCCTTATATTTACATACTTTTTCAAATTACCAACAAAATATATACTTCCCAAACATGGATCCTGCAACATGTAACATTAAAAAATAAAGAATTAACAAACACAAGTATAAAAGTGTCAACTATTCGCTACTAAAAATGATTCATAATAAGGAATTGCAAAATGATCAAATGAATTCATAAAACAAAAATTACAAAATATGCAAATATAAATTATCTTGCAATAAGATAGAAACTTGAGTTTTCCCATACTCTTAGCCTAAAAAACGCGTTCTATAATATTATTGAACTAACTTGAGAGACTATTATTAGTGACATGCTAATTAGTTTGATAGTCCATCATGATCAAGTTTCTCGCTACTAGTAGATAGTCTTGCCTGCACCAGTGATTCTAAATCTATAATATGAGATAAAAAGATAAATAAAATATTAAACAATCCTTATTAATATTATATAATAAGAGACGCGAAAATAATAAAAGGGAGAGGAACTATATAATTAATGTATGTGAGTATATATCACCTACGGATCCCAATCTTTAACTACTAACAAACAAGGAGTAGATAAGGAGGCCTACTCAGAATATCGAAAACAAATTTTTGATAGAACATAAGAAAAACAAATTAGAGAAATGTAGACACACAACACTAACACAACAAAATTGGTTACTTAATCATAAAATTTTGTCAACATTAAACACATAGCCTTAGAGTACAAGAAGAAATCAGAAGAAGCTAACATAAACAAGCTTCATTCTAATAAGATTCATGTGTGCATAATGATTTACGAAAATCACTTCCTCAATTTATTTATTTTGTATTAAAGAATAAAATTACTGGAGAGAAATAAAATACCAGAGAATAAGATATCCTCATGAAAGAAATTTTAAATGAAAATAATAATCAAGAAACGAAATTAAAGCTTGCCAATCTCTGTGTGTATGTAACAAAGAAATTACTCTAATACTGTCATTAGCAGAGCACTGAAGAAACAACTAAGACGACCACTTTCTCCCGTAAAAGAGGTAATAGCAATAAATTACCAGCAAAGTAAATTACTACTAATTTCATTCAGAGTTACAAGCATATTAGCAAGATCAGAAGGAATGTAAATCAAGACATTGTGAATCAAGTTAATAATTATCAACGAACCAAAAATCAAAATCACACAACAACGCACTCCTACACAATAGACAGGTAAAAATGTCTCAGAGACTAAAATTTAAGCATTATAATATGAGGAGACATAGTTGCAAGAGGTATTAGATAATGTCAGAATATTTAAATAGTATGGTCATCACTAATCTTGCATTAGTATGCTCATCACACAATAGCAAGAGGTATTAACTAATGCTAAAATATTTAAATAGTCAAAAAGGTATATCAACATGGAACACTGCACAAGATTGAAAAGATCCAACATAATTGAACCTTAAGCATAGAGGAAGACTTCTGTACTCGGTTCAAGAGCACGCAAAAACAACATCAAAACACTTAAAAAATTGATGTAAAATTGACGGGTGAACCCACGATTGATTGCTCCTAATTATCTTAATCCAAAAGGTTTAAGGTTTTAGATATTTTCAGTAGAATGATGATTGGATCAGTTTTGGCATAAAAAAAATCCCACAAGAAAGAGCTATTAGAACCCCCACAAGCAAAGTCTATCAAGTATATATTAAATCCCTAAGATGCAGCCCTCAGGATGGTCACCAACAAGGTTTCTAACAACCAAATTGAATCCCTTGACTTGATGAGGTTACATTTGCTTCATGTGTATTGGGTGCGTATAGATATCTGTTTCCACAAGATCATCTCTATTGTGGAAGAATTTTGTCTTGACATTATCACTCAAATCTATGTTGTACATCAAATCATCCATTACATGATCAGATATGGAGTTTTCACCACATTTTTCTGCAATGGGGTTCAATCTAGGATAAAGATGAACAACACTGCCTATGGAGCATATTTTAAACTTTCTTGACAGACTCTTGAATTTCTCTGCTTCATGCTTCTGTCTAGATGTCAGATTGATTACCACCGTAAAATCAACTAGACCAGGAAGCTCATTTCGAAAATCACCTTTATCCAAAATCTTGTATGGCAACTAATTTTCTTTTGAAATCAGTATCCATTTGTAATGTGTTCTCAAAAAAGTCACAAAAGATCCTAACACCAAGTATATGAACTCTATTATGTATGCATATGACAATAGGCCTAGATATTTCAAGCTTTAGAAACATTGGTCGCACTAGATTCAGTCTATTGAATACTTCCCTAACATGATTATAATATAGGGTTCTTGAAAGCACAATTGTCTGAGGTGTTTGAACTTTCTCAAGTGATTGTACTATATCAGTGTTTTCATTCCTTGGACTGTGCCCCACCTCTATAATGAGAACTGAAGGGACCTTAAGTAGTTAAGCAGTACCGTCAGACAAGTAATTGAAGTCTTGTTAGTTTCATTATCACAAAGAATTAAAGAGAATTTTTTGTATCCAAAGAAAAGAATACTCTTTTGCTCCCCTCACTTTTCAACACTTCTAGTGGTTGAGATTTGTTGTCTGCCTTCACACTAAAAATCATAAAGTGGTATGTCCTCCATTTTCCATGTTTGAAGCTCCTTTTTCCAAGTTTGCAGTATTTCTTAAGGAAGCACCACTAGAGAGGCTAGCATTAGGATACTTGCCTAGAAAACTATGCATGAAACTTGTTATCATGAAAGTCTTCCTAGATCCCAGAGCATGGGCCAAGATTAAGCCCCCAAGATGATCACCAGCGAGGTTTCTAACAAGAAAACTAAATCCCTTGACTTGATGAGGTTTCATTCACTTCATGTGTCTAAGGTGCGTAGAGATATCATTTACTACGAGTTCGTCTGCAGGTATATTTATTCCAAACACATCTTTTTCTTTGGCATTTCGTGAATCATTCACCTAAGTTCTTGTACTCCTCTTAACCTTCACCAAATTAGAAGTATAATAAAACAACCAATTTTGAATACTTCTTGCCCCTAACTATAAGTAATCTTATATCTTATTGCAGAACATATGTGTCAACATTATGAACCTAGCATTTTTTTTAATAAAGCAATTATGCATGCACAATACAAGTTGTCTAGTTGCTATTATATTATTTTGGTGAAGAGGATTTGAGAGGCAAATGCAAAATTAAAAAATTATGCACTACATAAAAGAAGTATGCAAGGTTAGGTAAGGTATTCTTACTACAATTTGTAAAATATGTGTGCAATGGTAGTTAGTATCTGTTTTGCAGCTTTTTGCTAACAGAGTTTTATGTACAAATGCTAAACCAAAAAAAGCAAAATAGAACATAAGATGTCCCAAAATAGTAGTTAAAACAAACCATAGCAACAAAAGAAAAGGCAACGAGCTACACATATACCCACGCCAAAACAAGTCAAATGCAGCAACTAAATGACCCCAAATGCAGCAGAACACAAGGCACACCACATCAACAGCAGCAGTACCAGTAGAAATTAGGGCTATCCAGCAGGCCTTTGTCAATGTTACATCTGATGCAGATTATCCTCTATACTCTCAATTATCCTGATACCACCCTCATGTTACTTGCTAACACTATGCACACATTAGAATATGTCAATTCAACAAAATTGTATTATGTGACAAAGTAAACCACCATTATTGATTTCATTTGAGTGCATCTTAATTTGAAGTTTCCCTTAAGTTAAATAGTCAACAAACCTTTGCATATCTATAAAACTATGCACAACTATTTTAAGTACATTTTGAAAACTTGAAATTGCACACAACCCAGCCAATGAAAGTAATGTTACAAGGCCTACTTTAAATCCACCTTACTATGCTTTGCTAAAATTAGTACAACTTGAAATATTGTTAATAATTTTAGCCAACTGTTCATAGCTAGCTAGTAGGGGCTAATAGCTATTCAATGACTATTCAATAGAACCAGATATACGAAATCATTATAACAAATGAAAGGGTCTAAAAATGCTCTAATTACTATTATTATTATTGTTGTTGTTGTTGTTGTTATTATTATTAGTATTATTATTATTATTATAGAATGTTTGATTTAACTTTTGAAATGCTCTAAACTACAATTTAGGCATGGTTTAAACCAATCATGCTAGCATATATACATCTAAACAACTACATAAGCTGGTATATATACATAAATGAAAGACTGATATTATATAAATAACTGCATAAGCTAGTATATATACATATAAACGAAATCATTACAACAAATGAAAGTATCTAGAAATGCTAGTATATATACATAAAGGAAAGACTGATTTTATCTATATAGACCACAACTGCGTAAGCTACTGTCCGACAGATTTTGCGAGACAAACTCAGCCCAACTTTATTTTTACCTAGTTTGAAATTCTCAGTTAAGAAGAAGTGACTATAGGAGGGACTGTGCAAAATGCAGAGTAATTGAAAATAGGATGCTTAGCATACTAATTTCTTTTGGTTTATGAGACATTGAATGTGAGTTAGCTAACATTTGCGGCGCATATAAATCTTAAAAGCTCTGTTATTCCAATGTCGCCATACCTAAAAATAAAGTAGTGAAGCTGTTCTTCCTCTTTGACTCTGGCCCTTTGTCTTGGTGACTCCACCGCATTGACTGCATAGTAGAGCATCGTAGTTTTTTTTGTGTTCTGATAACAGTAAATTAAGCAGCCTCATAAATAAGAAGGGGACATAAGGCCACCAACTTTATTCAATTAAACCTAGGTTTAGTACCTGAAAATCAACAATCTCTAAATCCAAATGTCTTTCAAACTTTAATCCATGTGCTCCTATCTGACGATGCTCCTGTCCGACGATGGAGAAGACGGTGTTGACAGAGCGACGGTGCGGGAGACGATAGAATCTTCGTCGAGGAGATGTGGGGAGGAGGACCACGTTGAGGCGTACGGAGAGGAAGCAAAACAGCGCAAGGTTATAACTAATTAGTTTTGAATTTTATTAATAAATATAAATAGTCATAGGAGATATCATTGAGATAGAGCTGCATTCTTACTATTAGCGGCAGTTAGGAATCGCCACTAAATGGCTACAGATCTTTATTTATGACACCCGCTGCAAATTGCTTCTTAACCACTGCTAGCTTCACTTCAGTCGCGGCAGCTAACGCCAACCACCGGGACTTCCTAAGATTCATCACATTAGCGGTCGTTTCCTATCAACCGGCACTAAACAACTGCCACAAAATGTATTCTTTCTTGTAGTTTTCATCGAGCGATGACTCACCTTTCATCAACTAATCAACTATTTTTTTTCTCAGATATTGTTGACAAAGACACACCACTCATTCAGAAGATTTCAGCATATTGGATTTTTAGTTAGTTTCACATTTTCGTGGAGTTCTTTTTTTCAATTTATTTTTAGTTATTAGGATATTTTATCTTTATGTCAATGAGTAGAGTGCTCCAGTGAATTGCTGTCAAGGTGTTTGTATTTTTATTATTTAAATTGTGTATCTTATATAAATGATTATACTTTATTTCATTTATATATGATGTTTATTTTCGGGGTAATTACATATATATGGTTTTCAATGGGTGTAAATCCGAATATATGGACGAAATAAAAAAATTACAGATGTGTGGGCGAGGGGTATGAAATCAGACCACGTTTGGCCGATTTCAGGACAGAAAAAAAAAAAGCTGAGGCTGAAATCGGCCCAGGGGCAGCCGATTTCAGCCCCATTTTAAAAAAAAAGAAAGAAAAAGGGGCTAAAATCGGCCCAGGGACAGCGGATTTCAGCCCCATTTAAAAAAAAATAAAATAAAATTAAAGGGGCTGAAATCGGCCCAAGGGCAACCGATTTCAGTCCCAAATTCCCATACATCTGTAATTTATTAACAATGACCACATTTTGAAAAATTTTCCTAAGGGAGGCAATATATATGTAAAAAAACCTTTATTTTCATTTAAACAGTTTTCTTTTATTTGTTTATAAAAGCTGTGCGTTTTTCATAACCAGCCTTTTGTAAGGCAACTAGTCTATTGCGTATCAGTGGCGATTTCTGAGTTCTTCACAACCTCATTTCAAATATGGAGCACGATGAACCGAAGCAAGCCAGAACATTTTGATGAGGTTTTTGTTAGAGAGGAAGAGTTTTGAAGGCGAGCTTGGGCCTCAATCTAGGGATTTGGAAGCAACGACAGTGACAGATTTGGACGCAGTGACAATGACAGCTCCGTCATAGACTCTGCAACTCTCTGACTTTGATTTTGTGTATATGGCTTGAGAGGTTAATGTTTGTGGATTTGTGTTTGATTTTTTGGGTTTGATTTTGTGTTTTGGTTTGTGGATTTGTTGTTGAAAGGGGCAGAGGTTAAGGTTTGCGGATTTGTGTTTGATTTTCTAGATCTAAGTTAATTTTCTGGTTCTCTGTTTTTTTATTTGGTTTTTTTGTTTTGGTAGGTAGTGGCTGCAGAGAGGGTGGGCGGAGAGTGGGGTTGTTGATGTTGGGTGAGAAAGGATGCTGCTGGTGATCGGTGAGAGCGAGGGAGAAGATGAATTGTATCGGGTGATGGAGACTGAGGATGATGATTTTTTAAAATTATTTTTTAATCAATGAATAGATTGCGTTAGGATAAGTCGGGTTGGGTCATGGATGTGGATCAATGAACACCTCATCAGCTAATGCCCCCGCCTACCGGCAGGATGCAAAAACAATTTTTTTTTTCAAGTATCAAACTCAAAAAAAATAATATTTAATAGGGTGTAAATGCAAAAAATAAAATAAAATAATTAGGAGGCAAAAACATATTAAACTCTTAAAAATATTTAAAAAATAAAAATCAATAACGGATAATATACATGAATCAGGTATTAAAAATCTTTCATGATCATGCAAGTATTTCTCACCATCACATAACAGACAAGATAATTAAGAAAGAGTGACCAGTTACTGATGTTTCTTCTTCTTTTTCTTATGGAGCAGTTACTAATGATTTATTAGGGACTCATGAGTATCAAATTATCATCAACATCAATCCATACTTTCAAGGTAACAAAATCAACTCCTGCATATTTTCTTGCGGAAATCAGGTGCAAGTTGAAAGGACGTACAGTTGTTTGGTTCATCGTGTGATCATCCCCAAGGGCATAGGTAGGCTTTTACGATCCGTTAACAGAAAGTGGCATGATTATTTTCTCTTTAGAGCTTAGATTTTCTTTCTTTTTCTTCATTTCTCGTCTTTACAAAAAATCAATAATAATAATAATAATAAAAAGATTTGATGCCTGTCATTTCCAATGTTTGCATGCTAGCATGCATTTCCAAAATTTTATTTTCATGAAGGGTTTGATGCCTGACAATATTGCTACATGACATGTTTCTAGGCTTGTATCAAATTCCTTGTCTCATATGATGTAATGAATCTACATTAACATGTAGTCAAACAAATAGGTTCAGGGGGGGGGGGGGATCATTTAAGATGAGAAAATTTTACAAGTATTACATTTTAGATAAGTTTTGTTACGCTCTAGTGGTTATAATTTTGAATGTTTAATCTAACTACCAATCCCTAGAATATTATTGTAGGGTGTAGAGAACACGTAAAGTTCATACTACTAAGGAAATATCACACCCTTCCACTGAATCCTACAAACACGCCATCTTTTGTAACCTGAATTGATGGATACTTATATTATCATTCTAAAGTAGTAAAGCACTCATTATGCCACATGAAGATCCATGTTGATCGAGATATATTCAGAAAGAACATTATTTAATTCGATGCAACAATTAGCTAAAAAAATATATAATCCGTATAAATTGTTGAATCTGGGAAACTAATGTTGTAAAGAGTTCACTGATGAAGTTCTAAATTCATGTGGTTGGCGCATGTCACTCTTTATTAACTACTTAACTCAATTATTTAGCTGAAAAATTTGCACTTAAAAAAACTGTTCTGTTATACTGACAATTCACTTCCTCTCCATGTGCAAGGACTTTCCTTTTCCATTCTTTTCATTTTTATTTTTAAAGTGGGGAAGAGGGAGCTATGCCTATCACTGACATGTGCGGAGACATCATTCTACCCCGCAAAGTATTCACCATATATACGCAACATGTTGGTGAAGATCACTATGTATGTATATGTAAAAAAGATCTGTTTAAAAAGTTTCAGACAAGCCCCACATGCCACTTATAAGAGCAAGGAAATTATTAATTCTTCTTCAAGTGCCGTAGTAGAATTATATCGTGAATATTTTTAGTGTGGCATTCCAATTTCATAACGTGAGACATGATTAGAACAAAATCTTTAACAGAGAAATATTTTGTGTAATAATGGAGCAATGTATGTAGAATGACATTTTAATTTTGAGTGGCGAGTTTTTTAAATGATAAAGTTAAAGTTAAATTAGATATGTTCGAGATCATACATTAAAAGATATTCCAACCTTCACTTTATAATGACCCATTACTAATTGAAATTGAAATGTCATTCAATTTATATTTTAGTTAAAACATATTTAGTTTGATGCTATAGACTAAACTTAAGCTAAAATTTTTCCGTCTAAAGTGGAGACTAAATTATCATTTTATTTTATGCGTGATTGGAAGCATATTCATTGCATCTCTAAATTACTTGGTGCTTTAAAAGAGCATGGATTATTCCATAAAATTGTAATACTTTTTAACACAAGCGACCAAAAGATAAAGAGGAAACAAAAAGCCACGAACATGAAGCACAATAGAAAGAAAAAGACCCCATTCGGAAGAAGTGAAAGAGCAGGCCTTTGGAGACAAACTTTTGTTCACTTTGCCAACAAAAGATGAACAAATACTTGAATCTTCAACACTCTCCCTTTCTCTGTATATAATCTATCCCTTTCTCTCTTTTCCCTTTTTCACCTTTATCTCCCTTGTGGAAACGTGCCTACACTGTGCACTAAAGAGAAGGGAGTTAGCATGCGGGAATATAAGAATAGGCCCCCTTACTCTTCCACACTATGCGTGCATCACAATGTTTACAGTACCTTCCCTCATTTCACTATTTTATCTGCTTATTCCATATATACAAACATATACATAATCTAAGTTATTCACTTATCCAAGTGAAACCCTAATTTAATCTTCCAAATAATTTGCCAGAGTTTAATTGCTATTAGTGTAAAACTTTTTACACTATCATCCAATCAAATCATTTCACATTCATGAATTTTCAAGTATTGGTTAATGAGAGTCAACTATTTTTTACTTATGTGACAAGATTTGATTGAAAGACAGTATAAAAATTTTGAAAAAAATGATATGGATACACCACATTTGAGTACCACTGTACAACCACCTATGATTTTATGTATCTCTCGTGTATTCCGTATATACATACGGTTTTATATTTCATGCTCTCATACACTCCCAAATTTCAAAACCCTCATATCTTAGTTGCAGAGAAAAACCCACCTCCTCTTCCTTGTTATCCGTCTGCCGCAGTTATCACGCTTGTTTTCTTTTTGTTCTTCTTTGTCCTTCGTTATTTTTTTTACTTCTTTTTCGTTCATAATACATATATTAGTTCATAAACAAGGTACAGACCTCCTCCTCCTAGGTTGGGTTTCAACATCCATTTTTTTTCATCTTTTATTCTTGGCAAGACGTTAACGTTGTGGATTTGAGAGATTTTATTTTCGTTTTCGTCATATTTTTTGGATTTTAGTTTTCAAAAGTTTGTGTAATTTTGAAGAAAATTTTGTGCAATTTGAAGAAAAGTTTTTGTACTTTTAAAGAAAAGTTTGTGTAAGCGAGTACCAACGTTCGTAAAACATTATGAATACAAAATTTGTGTTTGTTTTTGTCATATTTTCTATTTTTGGTGTTCAAAAGTTTGTATATTTTTAAAGAAAAGTTTGTGTAGTCATGTTCAAAAGTTTGTGCAAGAGCACAAAATTTTTTTTCTTTTCATTTTCTTCTTATTTTTTGTTTCTGTTTGTTGAAGAAGTTGTGTAAGTGAGCACAAAAGTGTGTGTATTTGTTTTAAAATGTTTGTGTAAGATAAAAAATCTATCTATATTGCCACCAAATTTCAAAATTGATAGTTGTGTGTGTGTGTGTGTGTGTGTGTATATGTTGTTTACACACATAAAAATTTGTGTATCGTTGTTTAAAATGTTGTGTAATACTTCATAAAAGTTTATGTATATTTGTGCCTATGAGTGATCCAAAAATTTTGAATGTTAGTTAAAGATTTGCGTAATTTTGTGCTAATGTTTGTGTTTTTATATCTAAGAGTTTGTGTATGTTGTTAGTAAATTTAGAAACTGATTGCTTGTTAGTTTGCATATATTGCACCATAGTTTATTTGTGTAAATCTCTTAGAAAAGTTTGTGTAGTCTAATTAAAATGTTTGTGTATAATTGATATGATTTGTGGTTATGATTGATCCAAAAATTTTAAATGAGAATTAATTCTTTGTGTAAGTTTGTGATTTTATGTTCAAGAGTCTGTATATGTTGTCAAATTTTAAAATTGGTTGTTGTATATGTTGTTTATATACACATAAAAGTATATGTATCGTTGTTCTAAAGTTTGTATAGTACTTTGTAAAAGTTTATGTATTGAACAAGAGCATGAGAGAGGGGAGATTCGCATATTGTTTAAGTCGGAGAGTGTACACACGAGATGAAAGTGTGGATGATAAAATGTATGAAAGAAAATGTGATAGTTATAAAATACAAAGTGGGACCCATTCCATATAAAATTGATAATGACTATATGGTACACACTAAAAGTGGTATTACCCCTAATAACACCGAAAATTTTTTACAACTCATGTGGATTACGATTAAACTCTAATTTGGCATTACCCTATCTTCCAAAGATTATTCTCATTACATAAGTTTCTTAGAAATGCTATTACATATGTAAAACAGTTACAAAATTAGTCCTTTATTTCACCACTTTAATCTACCGTAAGAATGCACACAAAGTTGCTCGAGAAGTTTGAAGAATTTATGTAGAGATAATGATTTTCTTTTAGGACTACATAGTTGAGATTCTTCCATAAACATGTATTTCATATGTTACATTTAAGCAAACTCAAAACGTTGAAGTTAGATGTGATGTTTAATTTACTTTGTGTTTCGCAGTTATTTCATAAGTTCTTTTAATATTGATTTTTAAGTCTCTATGATTGATTTAGTGGTGAGAATTTTGGGTAAAATGCATGAAATTTTTAGTTCAAACTTTATTGAATGTAATTTTTAAAATATTAAAAAAAAGTACATTCAAAATAAAATTAAGTCTAATCAATTTTTAAATACACGTTCATTTATTTGTGGATCACACCAACTAATTTATTGTGATTGTGTTTAGGAAAATATTATTTATACATATCCGAATGTAGTTACACACATCATTTTGTGCGGTGAGTATTACTACCATGACAATTATTTGGAACAATCATACTCACAAATATGTGAGGTTCACTTTGAGCCCTATCATGATAAGCCTTACACTTTTATAAATGTGATTGTCTCAAACTTGTCTCAAATAATTACCATCCTATCATTTCTATTTTGGAGTAAGTGCATAATTATATGTTCACCACATTTTTATGTACAAATAACATTTATGTTTTGTATGTGATATACACACACAAAATTCATTCCACCCCCATATCTTTTTGACAAGCAAAATAGGGTTCCACTCTTTATTTATTTATATATATATATATATACACACACACGCAGCTATATATAATCAAAATTTGTCTCTATATCTATCTACAGCTATCGTAGGGCTATTTCTCTCCTCTCTTTACTCTTCCTCCTTTCTAATTAAACCAATTCAGTTAGTTTGTTAAAGTTGAAGAATGTCTTCTCTGTGCTTTCTCAACACCCTCCCCCACTTCACCTTCATCCCAGTGACTGCAATTAAGAGACTCATTATCTTCCAACAAGTTAGAAAGATGATGATGCAGAACATGTGCCTAGATCCACGTCCACAATATGGGCAGCAGCAGCAGCAGTAGCAGCCTACAACATTTCCCTAATCTAGAGATCTCTTTCAGCCAGCCAACAGCAGCGAAGAATATGAAATGGAAGGCCTTAAAAATTCCATCCATGGGGGGGAATTAAGCACTCCTGGTCCGAATCATATATTTAATATTCACTGTATTATTAATCCTCTCTTCTCTTCCACTTTCCTTTTCTCTTCTTGATTTTATTTTTTTTTCTCTTGAGTCTGCCCGTGTCATGTTGTTGTTCATTCAAATTTATTAATTGTAGTACCTATGTTACTATATAATACACACACACATGCTACGGCTTTATTTGCAGATGAGTGAATAGATTTCTAGCTAATGCCTTTTTTTTTTTTTGCTTTTGCATTTTCCTTAACGATGACCAAGCTGAAGAAAGTGTCAATTTTTTTGGCAAATTGACAGAGGGTACGAAGTAAATGGGATATCTATCTCTTTTTAAAAGTCATTATTAGTATGGAAAAAAAAAATGTTGGCCGTTTAGAGGCAGCGGTACCGTTGTGGGTGTACAAATACTACGATGGCCCATTTGGGCCTACGGACCCAAGGCCGCCAGACAACATTAAGCCCTCATTTTGGGATTGAAGGAAAGCACTGAGGTTCGACTAAAAATAAGGGTTGTGAGAGAACCCATTTGCTTCTTACACCCCTTTCTTTCATTACATGCGTACTACTCCGACCCTCATTTAATTTTTCATGTTTTTTTAATCTAGGGTGTAAGCGAGTTCACACGAGGTTCTTTTTTGGGTGAACTTATGCTATAAATGAGAAAGTAATAGATTGTTGTCGCAATATTTTCCTATTCTCATAGGTGAAGTTGTGAGGAATGAATCTACACCATACGGTTAAGAAATAAGGTGAATTACGATTATAACACACCTCATGTTTATACTACTTCACCCTTTTAATAGATCGTAAGAATTTTTGTACAGATTTGTTTACTAGGATAATACAATTTATATGTTGACTTTTGAATAATTAAATAAAGGAAAATGCTTGCTGGCCCGATTTTTTTGCTAGAATTTATATTGCTAGAGTGATGTGTCCTCTGATTTGTTTTGAGTTACAATTTCTATCACTCAGTTTGGATTGTCCTCTTTTTCACCAATAATTATCAGCTACATGTATTGGATAGTCATGGAAAATGACAAAAAAGTTAGGGGGCTAATAAATTAACGGATTTTAGACAATGCTTAAAACCTTGCCTTAGGAAAATTGTGTTATAGTTATGTAAAGAATATCGTCTGAAAACATAATCTTTGATTAATCGTAACGGTTCTGAGTGTGGATTAGGAAAAATAAATTTATATATATAGGGTCTAATTTTTTTTTTCTTGGGGGGGCAGCGCCCCCTAATCCCAATGATGTTCTGCCATTGTATCGAGTAACTACACTTTAGACGGTTGAGTCAGGTTGTATAGTAATTTTCTTAAATAAGTCATACTATTATAGGGAGCTCCTAGTCGGTTAGTGGAGAAGCAGAAAATGAATGAGCAAATAAGAACCAAATGTCAAACCATAAGCCCACTAGACACAAGAACTAGGGAGGTATCATTGAGAATTTTTGGTTGCACACAAGTCTAGCACATTATTCTTGAATACAAACAATAAAAGTGAGCCCTACTTGGTGGGACCCAAAATCACTTGGTGGAGCACACATTAAAGGTCATATGACCCACTTTTATTTTGTGTGTCCAAGAATGATGTGTTAGATTTATATTTAACCAAGAATTTCTTAGTATCATTTGAATTATAAGTTGTTAACTAGGGTCATATTATTTTATTGGTGGTTTCTCTCGTACATTGTGGAGTAAAATACCCTTTCGCTTACACATTTGAATTGTATGAAGAGAGGTGTGCATCCTGATGCAACTACTCTCCGATTGTTCCCTTACACACTTTTCGGCGAGGTCAAGGCTTAGTTGAAGGCTCAACCAACTAGAACCTTCACCATATTGGAGAAACTCAAGCATAAGTTCCTCGAGAAGTTTACGACAAGAAACAAGTTTTTACAAACATAGGAAGCCCTTCTGACCTTTACTCATTGGGATGACAAATCCTTTTCTGAGTGCTGGAGGCGATGCCAAGCAATACAGACGAAGTGCCTAGACCATTCGATCCCTCTTCACATGTTGTAGCAGATCTTGTACAATGCACTAGACCAATCTTCCTGAGATATGGTCAATGTATCAATCAGTGGATTAATGATAGAGGTGGAGGCTAGAGAGGAAGCTCTTGAACTAATTAAGATGCTTGTAAAGAACGAACTTGTTGAGAAGAGGAAAGTGATCAAGAGAGGCGTGTTGATAGTTGACTCATCTTTTGTAATATTGGACATAATGGAGGCCTTGGAAGTGGAGAACAAAGAAGTGAAGAGACAGCTTGTTACCGTAGTTGTGGGACCCTCAACACTAAAATAATGTGACATCTGCCAAGATGAGCATGATACCGACCAATACTGTTTGAAGATCGCATTCGAGAGAGTAGATTATATGGGGAATGGACAAAGATACAACAAAAATCCATACCCCAACTCATACAACTCTGGCTGGTGGAACAAAAATGGTGGGCCAAGGCAATAAACACTACCACAAGCTGACAAAAGGTCTACACTGGAGCAAAACTCCAGCAATTCATGAATATGTTCAAGACTGAATGCGAGAAGAATGAAAATTGGTACAATCAACAACAAGCATTCAACAAGAGCATCACACACCAAGTAGGCCAATTGGCAAACCAACTTGCAGAAAGACTTACAGGGACACTGCCTAGCAACACCAAGACTAACTCCAAACAACATATCAATACAATAACTGTAAAGGGGATTCCAAGTATTGAGAATCCTGTAGAGAAAGAATAAAATAAGGAAGCAACGGTCAAGAGGACGTCTAAAGAGAAGAAGAAAAAGAAGTATGAACCTTAAGTCATAACAACAAAAAGTGACTATCGCTATCATGACGTGGTTTTCCTGCCTGCTAATGAAAGCTGCACAACAATGGTCAAAGGTAAGCTATTTCCCAAGAAGAAGAACCATATATTACCACACTCAGTTGCACCATTAACCGGTACACCTTCTGTGTATGTTTGCTAGATACTGGTTCTAGAATGAGTTTGAGGTCGCTATCAATCTATGAGTGGTTAGGATTGAATGTGGATGCATTGAATTCTAATATGGTGGTGCTAGAGTTAGTTGGCACTTCCAACACCTATGCGTTATGTCTATGAGCTTGCTAAGGATGTGGAAGTAGTGATAGGACACCTAACATTCCTTGTCTACTTCTATATCCTAGATACAGTGTACGAGGGAGGAATACCCCATAATCTTGCGTTGGACTTTCTTGATTACTAGTGGGGAAATTTTAGATTTCAAGTGAGGACTGATGGTCTTTGATGAAAAAAATGAGGAGGTACCATACCAATCCCAACCACCCCCTCTTAGTAATGAAGAAACAGAAGAGGAGGATCCTGAGTATGAAGAAGATCCTACATATGAAGAGCCAACCCTAACTTACACTCTCCCATATAGCCCATCCACAACCATGTACTCTCCATTGCACAATCAATATAATGGTTCTCTACTAATGGCGTGGGTGTTCTTCCCACACTTGCATCCCTTTTTCACCAAAAAGTTCACCAAAATATCTGGATTGATTCATAGTAGAGAAGAAACCTTTGTGCTAATAAATCATCAAATTATCTGGCCAAGTTCATAGGATATAAGAAGACTTTCTGTGCCCTGAGGAAAAGAAACAAGAAAATTGTGATGACTCGAGTCTTCAAAAGGGCACTGCAGCGAGCGCTACAACAACACAAAAGCAATGAGGTGCTGCAATGCATTAGGCGTACTATAGTGACACGAAAAATTCAGAAAACCCTAGCGCCGCAATAGTGTCTTGGGAGGAGGGTATACTAATCTTATAAATAGAAACCCCTAAGGAGAGCTATAGTTGTTAATTCCTTCAAAGCTCTTAAGGTTTCATCCAGTGTTGGGACTTTTTTGCTTAAGTTCTTCTTGTGAGGACGCATCATTTTCACTTAGGGTAGGTAGTTAGTCTTTTAGGGTGGCTTAGGGTAGTAGGTCCTAGTGCCATTACTTTGGTAGTGGTAATGCTGTAGCAGTCCATGATTTCCATGGCGATGCCAAGTCACCGTAGTGATGCTAGTTTGCTACGTGACACCCTGTAGTAGTATTCTTTCAGTTATGGTTTTTTCTCATAATGTGGTGTTTGTTGGCCAATCCAAGTGCCAATGCTAAGCCACTCAGAGTTTCCAATACTAGTACTCCTTAGTTCCAGGCCATTCCAAGTGAGTTGAGGTCTTGGTACGTCAACGGTGTCCCACATTAGCGGTTCGTCAATCAAGTTAGTTGTGTTTTATTTTGGAAGTTTATTTATTAAGTTGATTATCTCTTTATTTATTTATTTATTTATTTATTTTTCGATTATTTGATTAATTAATTAGTTTAGTTAATATATGCTCAGTGTTGTTTTCATGTGTAGGCTTAGGTAGAGACCTATATAATTAGTTATGACATGTCAAGATTATGCTAATCTTTCTATAATTGGTAATAACATAGGTTATACATATACAACGATTAATTCAGTAAGCAGGTGTCATAATTAGATCACTATGTTAATTAACATCATAATTAAACTAGATAAGTGGTATAGGATCAGTACCCCGACACGAATCTAGCATACTCAGTAAGTCTTGTCCCCAAATTTAGCTCCTTTTTGCACTCCATGCCACAAACATCATCATCTGTCTATGAAAGCAAGGAAGTATTATAAACACTGTCGTTGCAATAAGCAAAACCTATAAAGCACAAGTCAGTCTGAGATTATATCAGATAACTCACCTCATTGCATATGTATTCTCCATATCTGCCACATATAAAACAAACAAGTTCTCCAGAAATAGGAAAACCCTGCTCATTTCTATTTTTGATTCCAACAAAGTCTTTCATTTGGCCTTATGAAAGCAGCCAAAGTAAATAAGACAAATAAGCATTGCTTCATGGTAAAATGGAAATATGAAAAAATATAATTCAAAAGATGCAAAAAACATAAGCTTAAACTTGTAGATCGAGAAATAAACCAAGAACTGGAAGAGTATGTGCTTCTTGGCAGTTTGAAGGAGTATCTTCATTAGAATCATCACCTAAGTATCAATTAATATAATTGAAAATTATTAGAATCATAGAAAGATTGCAAGATTATAGCATATTTTCGTTAAAATGTTCTTGGAAATATGTATTGGTCTATCAGCTAATTACGAAGCTTCTCAATGCACGCAAGAAAAATAGCAGGTACATTCTGTTCCCAAAACAATACCTACTATTAATATAACTACGAATATCCAGTTCATCAGAAATTTGGCATGCATGATAATGGAACAATTTGACACAATATGTTTGTTTGATTGGTAAGATTCGTCCTTTATCCTCCCCGGGTGAGCTCATGGAGGAGGCTACCAAGTTGGATGATCGGAAGGAAGCCCTTCCCGTGCCTCAGGAGGACTGAACTGTAGCTGTAACCGAGATGGGCTCTGTTTCTCAAGTTACTGTTCTAGTGAACTACACTTTGTTTCTTTGTTGTCAATTCTGTTGCTGAAGTTTCCTTAATTACTCTTTGTGAAGAATATTCCCGTTACAATTGGTGCTTTCATTGACGCCATGGCCCCCGACAAAAATGATACCAAATGTATCATGGAGCTGCTCGAGGAAGCAGGTCGAGCCCGGGAACAGCAGGAAGCCAGGATCGTGATGTTAGAAACCACCTTACAGACGTATCTCACCAATGCAGCTTCCTCTGACAATCATGGCGCACAGAACTCTGCTCAGACTACCTTTCCACAACGACAACCATTTCTCACGCGCAACGTGAAGTTGAACTTTCCCATATTTGATGGATCCAATGTTCTGGACTGGATATTTAAAGCCGAACAGTTCTTCGAGTAATACAACATAGAGGATGAGGAACGAGTCACCATTGCAGCTGTATACATGGAAAAGGATGCGCTCCCCTGGTTTCAGATGATGCAGCGTACGTATTCTTTCCACTCGTGGCAGGAATTGATCAGGGGCTATGGAAATTGAGTTTGGCCCTTCCCCATTTGATGCCACACGAGGTAATCTATTCAAATTGGTTCAAACATCTTCTGTCAACGACTATTATACAACTTTTATGTCTTTGTCGAAACGTGTTTTTTAGATTAGCCCCAACGCTCTATTAGACTGCTTTATGAGCGGGCTAAAGGAGGAGATCCATCGTGACGTGATTACTCAGACACCAGATTCTCTCCTCCGAGTTGTCTCGTTAGCTCGTTTATATAAAGATAAGTCACGTTTACCTCAACGAACCACAACAGCCCAAGGGAGGAACCATTCTTGACACCCTCAGTTTGCACACTCTGTGAGACCAGTAGCCCGCCCCAACCTTCCCCCCTCTTGCCTAGCCCTGACTAAATCAAGACAGATACAAAGCCAAAGCTCCCTTAATTCGCAAATTGGGACCTACTGAACTGCAATTTCGCAGAGAAAATAGGCTATGCTTTACTTGTGATGAAAAGTACACATTTAATCATAAATGTCCAAACAAGAATTTCATGATCCTTCAAGTAGAAGATGATCTAGTAGATTCAGACCCTGCAGAAGTATCTGAACTTGAGATACAGGAAACAATCCTGCCTGATACCCTGGTGCAACATCTGTCTATGAATACATTGAATGGAGATAGAGGCATTAAAGATATCAGATTCATGGGGACTCTTAAGGGCCAACCGATTCATGTCTTTGTAGATGGGGGCAGTTCAGACAATTTCTTACAGCCTAGGCTTGCCAAATTTCTCAAGGCTGAGGTACAAACCACTCCTAAGTGTAAAGTGATGGTTGGGAATGGAAGCATTTTGGAATCAGAGGGTTTCATCCAGGATTTAGAGTTACAGGTCCAGGGCCAAAACTTACACATACCTGTGTACTTGCTTGCTGTCACAGGTGCTGATTTGGTCTTAGGCACCTCTTGGTTAGCACAACTAGGTGATCATATTGTGAATTATGAACCTCCTAGGTTACAATTTGTCCTTAATAGTAAAAGGGTAATTATTAAAGGTGACACACCCCAAAAACCTATCCAAGCACAGTTGCATAATTTAAGGAGGATGAGTAATACTTAGGCCATTGCAGCTCTATTCACCTGATTGCTGATACAGCAATATCACCAAGTCTTCCAAACCCCTCATGGCCTTCCACCTCGCCGAACTCATGAACATGCCATTACTCTACAAAAAGATGCTAATCCTGTCAAAGTGAGGCCCTAGATATGTTGCAAGAAGGAATAATCAAGCCAACCAAGAGCCCATTCTCATCTCCTGTACTCTTAGTCAAGAAAAAAGATGGGACTTGGAGATTTTGTACAGATTACCGAGCACTCAATGTCATCACTGTCAAAGATAGCTTTCCAATACCTACAGTGGATGAACTCATTGATGAATTACATGGGGCTTGCTATTTCTCTAAATTGGATTTAAGGGCTGGCTACCACCAGCCCCAATCTTGACCCTACCTGATTTCACTCAGCCCTTTACCTTGGAAGCAGATGCTTCTGGTTCTGGAATTGGGGCCATTTTGAGCCAAAAGAACCATCCTATTGCTTATTTTTCAAAAAATCTTTGTCCTCGAATGCAGCACAAATCTGCCTATGTGAGGGAATTTTATGCAATCACTGAAGCCCTTGCCAAGTTTAGGCATTATTTACTTGGACATAAGTTCATTATTAAAACTGATCAACAGAGTTTGAAGGCATTATTAGACCAAACCTTGCAGACACCTGAGCAGCAAGCTTGGTTGCATAAATTCATTGGATTTGACTTTACCATCCAATACAAACCTGGCAAGGAAAACACAGCAGCTGATGCACTTTCTAGATCATGTTTTATGGCCTGGTCTACGACAGCATATCCCTGGTTAACAGACATCAGAACAGCAACAACAGAGGATCCTGCATTAACTACCATTATGCTGTAATGTGAGCAGGGCAGCAGCAGAGCATGACATTATATAGTACAACAAGGGCTGCTGTTTTGGAAAAATAGGCTGGTTATCCCTGATAAAGCTCCTCTCAGACAGCTCATTATGCAAGAATTCCATGAATCCTTGGTGGGTGACCATTCTGGAGCTGCCAGAACTGTTGCTAGAATTGCCTCCCAATTTTATTGGCCTCAAATGCATCAAGATGTCAAACAATTTGTTCAACAATGTGTTCTCTGCCAGCAAGCTAAAACAACCAACACCCTTCCAGCTTGGGAAGATATTTCAATGGATTTGATCTGTGGGCTGCCTATGTCTCATGGTTATACTGTCATTTTGGTCATCATTGATCGCTTAACCAAATTTGCTCATTTCATTTCCTTTAAGAAGGACTACAACAGCAGCACTGTAGCTGAGGCTTTCTTAGCTAACATAGTGAAACTTCATGGGATGCCACACTCAATTGTTTCGGACCGTGATAAAGTTTTCGTGAGCCAATTTTGGCAAAGACTGTTTCACGTGCAGGGTGCTAAATTAAAGAGGAGTACAGCATACCATCCCCAAACCAATGGACAAACAGAGAACCTCAACAAATCCCTGGAGATGTACTTAAGATGCTATTCCTTCCAAAATCCCAAGCAATGGTCAAAGCTATTACCTTGGGCAGAGTACTGGTACAATACCAGCCACCACAGCAGCATAGCAATGACTCCCTTCAAAGCCTTGTATGGGTGGGAACCACCAAAATTGCTGAAATATGACCTGCAGAAATCAGACCCACCACAGCTGCAGGAGATGCTGCTGCTGCAAAAGGATGAGGTACTTCAACAACTCAAAGCAAACCTGCTGAAAGCACAGGTTTATATGAAGAACATGGCAGACAAACACCGAAGGGATGTATCACTGAACATTGGCGATATGGTTCTGATTAAACTGCAACCCTATCAACAAAATTCAGTTGCTTTAAGGGCACACCAGAAGCTAGGACTGAAATATTTTGGTCCTTTTCCTATCATTGCCAAATTTGGCCAAGTGGCATATCAGGTAGCATTACCTTCAACTGCAAAAATACACAATGTATTTCATATTTCCCAACTCAAACACTTTCAAGGTTCTTGCAATCAGCCATACCTTCCATTACCATTCCAAACTTGTGAAACGGGCCCTATTTTCCAGCCAAGTGGCACATTGCAGCAAAGAGAGATTGTGCAAGGAGATGGCAAGATTCAACAAATCTTGGTTCAGTGGGCAGACTTAACACCTACTGAGGCTACCTGGGAAAGCTTGCAAGATTTTCAGCAGGCATATCCAACCTTCAACCTTGAGGACAAGGTTGTGCTGAAAGGAGGGAGCAATGTAACAAATGTTGAGGGCAAAGATGGAAATAAGGAAATAAAGGTAACAGAACGCACCACCCACAAAGTAGTGGACGGATTGGTTGCAACAGAAACACACGTGGGGAATGGAAAGAAAAAGAAACCGTTAGGAGAAGTGCGAGGCAGAGGAAGCCCAATCATAAATGGCAGGAGTATCAGCTAGGAGGGGACATGAGAATTGTGAGTACTCCTTCTTCCTGATATTACTTCTTTCTCATCCTCTATCTCTGCAACTCTGTCTTAGCTCTGCGCTTATGTACTCCAGGTGAGTGCTAACCAGCACCTCTGCCTCCGTGACTGAGCTTGGTGGTCCTTTATCCTCCCCAGGTGAGCTCGTGGAGGTGGCTACCAAGTTGGGTGATCAGAAGGAAGCCCTTCCCGTGCCTCAGGAGGACTGAACTGTAGCTGTAACCGAGTTGGGCTCTGTTTATCGAGTTACTGTTCTAGTGAACTACACTTCGTTTCTTTGTTGTCAATTCTGTTGCTGAAGTTTCAATTTCCCTTAATTACTCTTTGTGAAGAATATTCCCGTTACAGAGAACCTGGATCAACGAAAAAGGAGGATAGAAATGAGGGCAATGAAATCTGAAGAAAAGAAAGGAATGAGAGAGAGAGAACCTTTACTTATTCATGTTTTTTTCTGCTCTGAATCAATTTCACGTTCTAGAAATTTCTGCTTCGCTCTTGTTTTTCGCTACCAGTGGTTGCGAACATTTTCTTTATAATGGAAGTGTGGCTTTTAACGGACTGCAGAGTTCTGGTAAGTCGTCGGTGTTGGAGAGCATTATAGGCCATGATTTTCTGATTAGGGGACCAGATTCGGTTCAGTTCCTATTAACCGTAGATTTGATTTTTTTTTTCTTTCTATTTTTCATTGTTAAATTCTGTTTCTTTGCTGAGAAAGATGTGGAAATGGTAGGCATTTTAGAATGGGATTATGACCGCCATACTTTTTATTATTATTACTTTTTCAACTTGATTATTCTTTAATTTTTGATTTCAGGAAATGTCAAATTTCTTCAACGGATTGAACCTACTGACAGTAAGAGAGTTTTTTTTTTCCCTTTGATGGATTTTTCTCTTAATTTTTATGGTTTTCCGTTTTTGTTTTTATGGAAGAAAATGATATTTTGAATAATGAAAGAAAATTTAGTGAGATTCAAAAAGAGCTGAAAGTGTATCCAAATAATTAAAAATGTGTATCTAAATAATTAAAAAAACACGCTTAATAGTTAATAAGTGTGCTTTATTTAAAATATAAAGGACACACTTACCTTACTAATTGACTACAATTATTAAGTGTGGCTATATTTATAGTTTAAGACACACTTTAAAAGGGTGCCCATAATATATACAATTATTATGAGTGACTAAGGATCTGTTTGGATACATAAATTAAAAGAATATATGTAAAATTAAATATCTTTAAGGGTAAAAGTATATGTAAGATTAAATATAAGAAGAAACACCAATATTCTCTTTACTAAAATTTTATATATTTTTTTCCTTACACTAATATTTAGACTCCACTACTAGTGAGACTAATTAATTCAACTCGAGATACTGTGGCAATTCTCTCGACCCAGAAGTTTTCCTCCTCAAGTCTTTAGGTGGCAAAATCAAATAGAGTCATGTGACTAACTTAAAGATGGTGTATAATGAATATTTATTTTGCACGAGGTCCTTATTTTCTATTAAAATTCCAAAGCAATTTCAAGGTACGTATTAAGAAAATTGAATTTTATTACAAATATATATAAATAAATAAATCTTAGGTTTAATCAATTTCTTCTATTTGAAATTCTAATCGGTCCTTCTTTTTGCCACACCATCTCTCACCGCTGGTAGTGTTCTCCACGGTATTAGCCATACCGAGTAAGCACCTCTCTAGTTTCTCCAGGAATCTGCTACGGCCGCCAACTGGGTAACAACCTTCCACCGCCATGAAAGTCCGCGGCGCTCATCAAGTCCCTCAAAGCCAAGCGAGTCGAAATGCATGACACCAACCTAGAGATCTTCCCTTCTCTAGACAACACGACCTTCCAAGTCTCTGTCATGTCATGGTCCTCCAACCGAACACTCTCCAACATCTCCAACAAGAAACCGCTAATCTAGCTTGCTGAAGTTGAAGTGGATAATCAGTGTCTTCAACGTACCTTCAAGTTATTGAGGTAATTTCGTTTCGATTTCTTGTTTCCTTAATTTTTGTTTTTTTTCTTTTCCTATCAGGTGTTTGTGTTTATGTTTTTTGTTTGTGTTTATGTTTATGCTATGTACTAAGATTCTTCCCTTTCTTCCGAGCCTTCTTTAATTATAGTTATTTCTTTGTGTAATTAACAATAATTGGGTCTGATTTTGGTCAAAAGATACTCAGTTACAGTGCTCTAGTTCTAAGTTACAGTCCGCTGAAGGTTCTCTTTGATTGCGTGCGATTGTTGCGGGTTAATTCGTTAAGGCTAATGTAGCGCGACAATAAACGCGAGTTCGAATCTCCTTGGAGTTGCTCCCATAACTTTGCAGCAAGTGCAGCTCCTTCCAATGGTAGAGTCACTTCCTCTTCTCTTATGTGAATAAACACACCATAGACCATAGCAGACTAGTCCTTTCTTTCTGTTGGGGGTAGAAATTGATTGAACTAGGTTAAAAATGAAGTCTCTCTTTTTGTCCAAACAAGAAATATTTAAGGCACCCTTTTTGCTCTGCTGAATGGTGATGGAGCGTAGGGTTCATATTCTTCACTTCAATCTTCCC
>QANU01094326.1:95335-153818 GCA_003254905.1 Nissolia schottii | reverse complement strand
AAAAAAAAAAAAAAAAACACCAATCAGAGTTCACAGCTTCTCATGAAGAACTGATCATGATTCATGATGACGAACATGCTGATCATGAATATGGTTTTGCTTGGAAAAGAGCAAACTCCTCTCTTTTCACTGGCACAACAGAGTTTCAGAAACCCTTTTAATAATTTCCCACTCTCTTCTTCTTTTCTCTCTCTCTCTCGATCACATTATTCACATTCCTTCATAGCTCTATTGGAAGAAGAATCCATATGGACTTGTTGAACTTCAGAGCTTCTTCCACCATTCATTCTTCTTCTTCTTCTTCCACTCAACCCCACTTCTCTCCTTCATTCCATACTCATTTTTCATTAATTTATGTACTTACTTATTTATTCCACTTGGGTGCTCTTATCTTTTTTGTCTCATAAAAAGTTTCTGACATAAGCGTTTCCTTTTGTACAATGAATCAAAGCGTTTGTTTTTGTTTTGTTTTTCCTAGGCCCTTGTTTTCGTGAAGACATGGCGCTTGTTTTAATGCTTGTTTGCTTCTTTCTTCACTAAATGGCAGTGTTGTTCTTGTGTGTGTGCCCCCCAAGTGGACCTTCAATTTTGCATGTAACCGTCTTTTTGTTTTGGAGTGATGAATGATGAGGGATGATAATCTCTCCTTCTCTTATTAATAATTATTTATTGAAGAGAAATGAATTGGGGGGTTCTCTACATTTTCTGGATGTTGTAATTTATTAGGATTAAAAAAAAAGGCTACTCTTAATGATTTTCCATCTGTGTTTCTCTTACCATAAAAGCGTCATCTTTTTTTTTCTGTTGTTATAACTAGTCCTCCTCCAAAGCCTTCAAGAGATACAGAGAACCAAAAAAAGGGGGGTCCCTTTTGTTTTTTGTGATAGTTGGATTAGACCCAATAGAGGGTGAGAGTGAGTGATGCTGCCGAGTAGCAATGAGAAAGAGATCAATCTGCGGAATGGACGGTATGATGCTATTGCTTTTAAGCGTGGCCGTAAGAGGAGGAACTTCCACATGTTGAGCTTGGACTTGTCAGAAATCAGGCTCGAAGGCGATGTCACTGCTTTCATGGCAGGGGAGGGAGAGAATGATGATGCTGCTGGGGATGGAGGGACTAGATTCAAAGCAGAAGAAGATGATGTCAATTCTGGTGATGGTGAAATTGAACCTTTTTTGTTGTTGATTTTAAATTATATGTTGTGAAAGACCTTTTCTTTGTAAAATTTTTCCAATGGATTAATGGGGGCGTATCGAAAGTTGGAAGATGTTGGTGCCAGGGAAATGAAGCCAGTTATGATTTCATCAAATTTGTTTGTGTATGAGTTTTTGATGCCTTGAAATTTGGTGTCTTGCCTTAGTTGATTTGATCATATGAAAAGCTTTACTTTTCACTCAAGTGTTGTCCTTAGTTTTATGTTTGGAAAACCTGTGGGGACCATAGAATCGATTTTGACCTCTCGAGAGTGAGAATTTTTCACTTCTCAAAACCTGCAGAATCAATTCTCCCATGCTGAAACGGTTGTTCAAACACCCAAATTTGGGAGGGGAATAAGTAAACCTTCTCTTTGTTTTTGAGATTTTTCTTTTTTAAATTGGGGAGTATCGTCATGTAAATCCTCCCTTTTTCATTTTTATGAACAAAATTTTCCCCTAATTTTGAACAACTTTAAACATTCTAGTCCTATATCTGAAGCATAAACTAAAGAGCATGCACAGGGGAGCTCAAGCATTGTGCTTTTATTCTTCTTGTTGGCATTCTGTGAGATTGTTTTGCATCAGTGTGTAACATACAGTTCAATTATATTTCCGTAATGCTCTTTTGCTTTGAGATGTTCCTTTTTGATAAAATGAAAAGAATGAGGTTCTTTGTCTCAGAAGTATTTTGCTGACATTAGTTGATCCCTTTTGAACCACACAGATGATTTTTCGGTGTACAATCGAACGGATGACGATGAGGATTCCCAATCTCTTATCCGTTGTCCTCTCTGCGATTTTGAGCTTGACATTGCTGCAACCCGCCGCCGTTTGGAAGAGGCCATTTGTTTTCAGCCAAGGAATATGGTATGACCTTGGTGTATTTCAAAATTGTGTTTAGCAGAGGTTTATTCTGGTTCAGACTTTTGCTTCATTTTCCAACTCTCGTTGATTGATTGGTAGATTGTAAAGTTGCTTTGCTAGAATTTATCAATTTATGAATGATAAATCCTTGCTCGAACACTGTTGTATGAGAAACTTAACAAAGATTCTATTTGTCTGCTTGATATGTATGATGTGCTGTCCTCAAAAAGACGAGTATCGAGTGATTCAGAAACCTTTGTGGTTAAAACTAAGAAAAATGAAATAGGACACTCCTAAACATTTCATGCAGATAATTAAGTTATAAAATGAAATTCAAAACCTGGCTGAATGCTTCAGTGTTCCTATCTCAGGTTTGTTCTGTGTGTGGCGAAAAGGTTGGGGAGGATATTTTGCAAAAATTGATGTCACAGAAGGTATCTATTCTTCTCTTGCAATTGTTGTGTTCTAGATATAACTTATCTGGCATTAGGAGCATTTGATTCTCGCCTAACTCGATTCTTCATGTTTATCTATAGCCGAGTTTGAAGTCTGAGAAACGCAGTGTCTCGTTCAATGATTTAACTGTGCTTGACAACAATATACTTGCTGGCTGGGGTATTGGCGACATTTCTGCACCAAACCCTGGTGTTAGCCACACTAGTGAATCTTCCACCAACAATGGCTCAGACATTTCTTATGCCTTAAGGTATAATCCCATTTTCCATCTCTATTTTGTGATGATGGCAAGTTGATATAAATGAAAAAGAACAAACTTGAGAAACTTAAATAGTTCAAAGTGGAATTTCAAGCAGTGTACTTAAGAATCAACTGTTTTTCCCCCCTCCTTTGAAGTCTTTGCTAATCTTCTGCTCCAGGAAACGTTACAAATGTACAAATACAACTAATTTCACTACTCTCAGTTTAACTCATAAGTGAAGTAATTTATCTGGATTTGAAACAATAATGCATAGGTTTTCAAAGTTGAAATTGATTGAGTTGCACACACTTACTAGCATCCACTTAAATAGCTTGCACTTCAGATGGTTTCTCTGAAACTCTCTCCCTGAGTCTAACTTTGCATTGATCTATACTATGATGTTAATTGTTAAATTGGCACTTTTAAAGAGATTATTTAGCAAGTTTACTCAGTAATTTGAGACATTCTTGTTGTCTTTCTGAATCTCAAAACTTTCTTTGTGAACATGGATTTTGTTGTGTTGTATGATGATTCCCTTTAAGCCAGCATTGCCTGACTGCCAATGTGGTGTGAAACTAGCATTAACATTTGCCTGTGTTTTGTTTTGCAAGCATGTTCTTCTTAGAAGCGAATCCATCTTACTCGTCGTGCCAAACTTCAGCTAGTTAAATTTTTGCGACATAGAATTATCGTGAATAATCAACATTGTTTTCCTTAAACACATTCCAAAAAATATATTAAATATTTCATGTATTCAAGTATCAAACTCAAGATAGATAGAAATGAGCTAAGGTTCATGAAAATTCTCTAACTTAAACCCAATGCTGAAAATGTTGCTGATGGTTTTTTATTTTTATTTTTATGAATGCAGTTCTGGTGATGAGGAGGATCACGAAGAGAGCAAGCAGAGGGCATCTTTTGTTCAACAGTTGGTGCTATCAACTATCTAGGAAGCATGGTGACAGAGACTCAGTCATGCATTGCTATCAGTGTTGACTTACATCTTTCAGATACAATACAGGCAATGAGTTTTAGAATATCAATTTATCTTTTAGGAATTAGGTAGTCAAAAAGGATAGCAAAATGGATGGTTGGTCGCCTTGTTTTGAGGCTATGGTCAATTGAACTGTTTATTATATATTTTTATATCTATATAGGATTTTTCCGTTTTGGGTTACTTTATTGAATTCACATATCTATTTTGCGAAAAGCTAGCTAATATTGTTACTTCATCGACATAACATGACACGATCATATTAAAAACAAACATGAGATGGGATGATTCATTCTCTAATTTTGGAATGGATCAAATTTATAAGAAATGATAATGGAAGTTGGACACTTAACCAAAAACCAACTCTTTTCTGAAAATTTAATTAGGTTGTTTCACCTTCTATGGCAGCATTCATGAATATAGAACATTTATGTTGTCCCCATTAATTCAACCAAGATTTTACAACACCCTTTAATGCCACCATTAGTCAAAGTGTACAAAATTTTCTGTAGTACCATATCGAGTAAGCGTGGGTGTAGCTATAAATTTTTACCCTTTTTTCTAGGAAAATGTAAAACCATTATCAAAATTAAAATTCGACACCTTTAGGTGCATATTTGGTTTTTAGGTAAAAACAATTAGAATTGATTATGAGAATCACCAAAATAAAATTTTTCTCATTTCTAAAACTCCAAAATTAATTTTGGGTGTTCTTCATGTAAAAAGC
Source organism: Nissolia schottii (assembly GCA_003254905.1). Lineage (NCBI taxonomy): Eukaryota > Viridiplantae > Streptophyta > Magnoliopsida > Fabales > Fabaceae > Nissolia > Nissolia schottii. The sequence continues at coordinate 149,339 of QANU01094326.1, read as the reverse complement.
AAACATGCTATTCATCTTTACATGCATTATTAAAATCATTCCAAGGTAGTTCTCATTATGACGGCTTCACTAAGTTTCTGTTTTCTGCCGAGTTACCTATATCCTATTCCATTCATGGTTAGAGTTGGATGTTGCATTTGTTCATTTGCAGCATCTAGGGTGATTAACTGATTATACTAGGAAAGGGAAAGGAAATGAGGTAATAAACCATTGTGCAACCACAAATGACCAATTGCAGACCGGATTAAGATTCTCTCGTGTTTTCTGCTAACATGAGTGGGTCATGTTATGAGAAATAAAATTAAAAAAAAAAGATCAAAACAAAATTAATAAATTTACATAAATAGTAGTGGATGCTGGCATACCAAATGTTACAACAACACCAACACGGACACGAGATGTAACACACCAACTTAAAAAATTTACTTGACATAGACATGGTGTATATATATAAAATGAGTCATGCTACATGTACACCCTAAATACTGCCATCGTACTGCCACCTACGTAGGATCTACCGTCTACTCTCACATTGCGTGCACTCACTCTATCGTTGTGCACAAACATTTTTAACTGTTGTGCACAAACTTTTTCAACTGTTACACACAAACTTTTTGAAATGTTGCGCACAAACATTTTGAACTGTTTAAAATGTTTGTGCATGATAATTAAAAATGTTTATGCACAACAGTTTAAAATGTTTGTGCACGATAATTAAAAATGTTTGTGCACTATAATAAAAAGTTTGTGCATGTTATCTAAATATGTTTGTAATATGGCACATATCTATAAATATTTGTGCGAGATAGTTAAAAATGTTTGTACACGATAATTAAAAGTATTTGTGAGTTAAAAATGAATTAATAAATAATAGTTTAAAATGTTTGTGCACGGTAGTTGTGTGGCCTATAAAATCATTGGTTTATAGTATGGTAGCAAATTGTAAGGTGTACACCAATCATTTTTCATATAAAATTAAAGATTTACAATAATATTATTATATTTTTTATTTATGTCAAACTATTAATTTTCAATATTTTCTAAACACCCTTTTAAAATATATGATGTATTATAGTCTATAAATAGTTTCATATGTCAATACTTACTAATTTTTTAAAAGTTCATATTATGATAAATTTATTTAGCATTTAAAATATTTTTTATTCGAACACAACCTTAACACGGGCAAAAAACTTTTAGATATGGCACAAACATGCTTAGACACAATCCTAATATAAACCTTTTATTTATACACTTTTGACATAAGTATCCATTAAGTGTCACCGTGTGTCAATATCTACAGTGTATCGAACACACGGAAATGACAATCTCACAAAATATCCGTAATTCCTGACATGGAACTAATCAGAAGTCATGAGCTTTATGCTGCAAGGATGCATCTAGCCTGGCATTGAGCAATTCCAGTTCCCTTACCCTCCCCCATTTCAAGTATTTCAGCACCTGAAAGGTCTAACATACCGAATTTCCATATTATATGATAATAACCTGAGGCCAATTTTTCAAATCTTCTTTTCAATAGGAATGTTAATACCAAAAACATAATGAAGGAAGCTAATCCATCTAGATTATCTGAAGCTACTTACATGAACAAATAAGTGTGTCGAAGGACAAGAAAACTTACTAGGCTTATCTCCTACAATAATTTTCTGTCATGCCATCATATCTTAGATAAACATGACTGGGACTAATCTTGTAATGACTCTGGATAAGAATGTGATCAAGATTTGGGAAGCGGAAAAGAAAATTATGAAAAGGGCATCCACATTAAAAGCAACACAGAATTTCTATTGGGTAAAAAGCTGTTTGTTTATCCTTCAATATATCTCGTCTGTTCAAGCAATTTAAGGAATCCTGCAAAGTACTCAGAGAAGCAACAGTAAAAGAGAAGGAAGCAGCAGCAAAAAGTATTTGTAAAAATATCATCCAACTTGACTAAACAACATTTGGAATTTGGAACCCTACAAAATATATGAAATTGGATAAGTAGAAGTTGTGTAAAATGGAGGGGAAAAAGAGAAAAGAAAACAAGAAAAAAAAAATTAATTGCACAAAACCATAAACAATGAGTTTCTCCACCATTTAAGAGTTATGCAATTTCCCGAATCACTCAATGATGGATTGGATAACACCAGCTCCAACAGTCTTCCCTCCTTCTCTAATAGCAAACCTCATTCCCTGTTCACAAGCCACAGGCATGATGAGCTCAACCACCATCTTGACACGGTCTCCGGGCATCACCATCTTTGACTCCTCGTCCTTGTCGTTCATAATTTGAGCAACCCTGCCGGTGACATCAGTGGTCCTCATGTAGAACTGCGGCCTGTAACCAGCAAAGAAAGGTGAGTGCCTTCCTCCTTCTTCCTTCTTCAAAACATAGACAATCGCGGTAAACTTTGTGTGTGGCGTGATGCTGCCAGGCTTAGCCAAAACCATCCCTCTCTGAATATCAACCTTCTGAACACCCCTAAGCAACAACCCCACATTGTCCCCGGCCATGGCCTCATCGAGAATCTTCTGGAACATTTCCACACCAGTCACAGTGGTATTCCTGGTTTCCCTCAAACCAACAAGGTCAACAGTTTCTCCAACCTTAACGGTCCCCCTCTCAACACGGCCTGTGGCCACGGTTCCACGACCAGTGATGGAAAACACGTCTTCCACGGCAAGCAAGAAGGGAAGATCGGTCTGGCGCTGAGGAATGGGAATGTAGCTATCCACAGAATCCATGAGCTGATAAATCTTATCCACCCACTCATTTTCACCACGCTTGATTGAAGGGTTCGCCATCAAAGCTTCCAAGGCCAACAGAGCAGAACCAGAAACAATGGGGATCTCATCGCCAGGGAACTCATACGAGTTCAGAAGTTCGCGAACCTCAAGCTCCACCAGCTGCAGAAGCTCCTCATCATCCACCTGCAACATACATGGTGCGGAAGAAAATCAATTTACTTTACTCCAAAAGATATGACATCATTTTAAATTGCACTTTCGGTTGCTTTTCCTTCTATTAATAGCAAGAAAGTACTTCGCAATGCAGCAGTAGAGATTATTTATCTAAATCGCTGGATTGAGCTGGTAAATAACCCTAACTCCTTGAATTCAAATTCTAAAAAGCAATTCTTCAGTAATCTTTTACAGAGACTGCATAAGCCTCGTGTTAAACATGAGAGCACTGAGGACATCTAATAGTCCCACCAAAAGAGACTATCTAAATTGTACCATTGCAGCTATAAACTCCATACAGAAGAACATTGTACATTAAAAACTTTTTTCAGACATCCAGACATGAATTTAGTTCTATTATAATCAATTATAAAGAAAATAAATTATAGATGCTATTAGATACGCTTATAAATAAAGTACTTTTTTACGAGTAGTGTTATGCGTAACACTACCATTATGAGATTTTAATGGAAACCACGAGCCAACGAGATGTCATCCAATGATGAATTGAGTGTGATTCGACAAGGTATCCAATGTCAAATGACATTTTTCATTTTTTATTTTGCTATTATATACATATATATAAACTTATCCAAACAAAGTACATAAACATAATCTTTTTTTTTTTTTTTTAATTACAAAATTGTGGGAGACATTGCTCTAACAATGGCGGCAATTAAGAATGTAAGGTTACTCTCCGTCCAAACTTGTTTCGCTGGTTCAAAGTTCAAACACACTTGGCTAGTTGGTGAAATAATCTTGTTTTCACATCCAATCCAATCACAGTGATATGATTGTTATTTACACATCAGCCCTTATCCTCATTGTCTTCAATTTCAGATTTTGACAAGCAAGTAGAAGAATACAAGCCGATTGGAAGTACCTGGTCTTGTTTGTTGAGGAAGACAACCATGTTGGGCACTCCGACTTGCTTGGCGAGCAGGATGTGCTCCTTGGTCTGCGGCATGGGCCCGTCGGCGCCGGAGACCACCAGTATGGCGCCGTCCATCTGGGCGGCACCCGTGATCATGTTCTTCACGTAGTCGGCGTGACCAGGGCAGTCCACGTGGGCGTAGTGCCTGCTCTCCGTCTCGTACTCCACCGTCGCAGTGTTGATCGTGATACCACGCGCCCTCTCCTCCGGCGCCGCGTCAATCTCGTCGTACTTCTTCGGCGCGCTGTTCCCCATCGCCGCCAGCGCCATCGTCAGCGCCGCCGTCAGCGTCGTCTTCCCGTGGTCCACGTGCCCTATGGTCCCGATGTTGACGTGCGGCTTCTTCCGCTCGAACTTCCCACGCGCCGCGCGTATCGTGAAGCTCCGGTGCTGGTGGCGGGCGGTGGTCGTGGAGGGAGTGAGGTGGAGGATTGTGGAGGAGTTGAGGAAGGAGGAGGAGAGGTTTGTGGCTAATTTAGTGCTGGTGGCGGAAGAACGGGAGATGGTGGCGGTGGAAGGGGTGGCGGAGGAAGCATGTGGGAATATGAGTTTGGTGGAAGCAGCTGCAGCTGCTGCTGTGGAAATTGCCATTGGAGAATGGATTGGTTTGGAGAAATTAGGGTAAAAAGAGAGTGAGTGAGGGAGGGTTGTGGAATGGAGGGAAGGGGTGGATAGAGTAGGATTTTGGGTTTGGAAATGGGAATGAGGTGTTATCTGCTGTGAAGGAAAGAGGGCCGCATATAAATTCTGTTATCCCCTTTTTGGTTTTCTGTCTTTATTCTTGGAGCCACACTCTTCACAGTCGTTATGGGGGATAAAATGGTAAATGTGACCACCTGTGACTCAACCTCCTACTGCGCTTGCAAATCTCTAATAAGAATATCATTGGTTTTAAACTTGGATTTTGCTTCCAAACCAAGCTCAAGTGACACCCCCCGTGTAGTAACCTTCTTTAGTGGAATCCAATGGACTGCTAGATACTGGTGAAATAAATAAATGCAACCTAAATCAGTGGAGGAAAATAGATTTCAAACTATGCACATAGAGATAGCCTAACCACAAATTTGCCCCTTTTTTGCTGAAATTATTTGAGGTGATTGCTTACATTAGTGCTTTTGGGAGGCTATACGGGGCCTCATCCAAACGTTATTCTCAGTCCTTGATTGTGATACGTATTTGATTCATGTCTCCACGTTAAGGAAACTTGCTGGAAGCCGGGTTCACCACAAGAAAGAACACCATGGCTTATATATCTGCCGCACACACGTCTTTATCAATATACAAGATGATAAAATGTTTATTCTCGGTGAATATTACAAAACAACATTGTGTAAAAATTCTTGAAGGGGGTGCTTTATTAAATTAGAAGGTCAACTTTAATGTTATTACACGTATAATGATTTTATTATTACTACAATTATTCTTTTGCCATAACTGAAAGGAGTTAAATTGTTTGGCTGGATAAATGGGCCAAACAATTCAAGCCTAGAACCTTCATGAGTTTTGAGGAGTACTTGGTCTGATCTTTATGTGTGGAGTAGATACACAGCGTTAGCTCCTCTAAAATGCGGTACCCACATTAGAAAATCAAATATGTGATTTGTTTTTATGCAACGGAAACGTCAAATATGCGATCTTAACCGTTAATAAAAAATTAATGAATTAAGATTTTGTAAAATATAAACATTGCATTATATATCATATATATTTGGTGTAATGATAGAGTCACATTACGGCTTAGGAAGAAAATGTGTGTTTGATTATTAGCAAAAAAAAAATACCAGTTAAAATGACAAATTTGACTTTAAAAAAATTAGTCTCCTTATATGATAATAAGACGTGGAGAAACCTTTGTAGCACCAAAAAATCAAAAGTCCCCACGCATGAAGTATACTAAAACTAATTTATGCAGGAGGCACCCGCACTTAGTTTTGCTTCCAATCCAAATGGTGGACAACCTTTCCATGTCACTCGTCCAATGCCAAGTAAAGCCCTAAAAGGATTAGTCAACAACCAATAACCATTAGATAAAGTCAACTACATGAGTGAAGCAATACCATTATATTTGTATCAAAAACATTAAACTTCCATGTAAATTGAAACGACAGAAAGTAATCATATGTACACGTATACACTTTCTACAGTTTAATGACCTGAATTAGACTATATACAGATGATGTTCTTTGGAAATTAAAATGATACTGTGCAGCCTGATGATCAATGAGAGTAATTTCTCACCTCACCCACATGCTTACTTGGGTAAATGCGGCAATAACATTGAGCCCTCAATGCTGAAGAGGACGTTAAAGCCTTCCCTCAAATAAATCTCTCCAGCAACAATGACTACAATTTTTTACTCCGCTGCATTCTTCCATTTCATATCATATCAAGAGCACTTGTGCCACTAGAAAACGACGGTTTTTTAAGCACAAACCATGAAACCCAAAGTATTAACACTTAGCAGAACTTAATCCAGTTCCAAGTAACACGCAACAAGATTTCAACTTCATAATTTCACTTCTAAAGTGAGCTCTCTAAAAGATGAAGTGCCCTGTTGTACCATAAACCTCAAAAGGGGGCCATATAGACGAGGAAAGGGTCTCAAGCGTCACTCCACATTTTCAGCGTCCTGCATCTGCAGGTTGCATATATTTAGGACTTTCTTGCAAATTTCTGGAGAAAGTTCCTTCAAAAGATCTGAGACAGCTAATTTGTGCTTCCTCTTTAGTTCATCTAGCTCCTCTCTTTGTCTTGTTAACAAATTTGCAAGTTTTATGGCTATTTTATTGACATCTATTAAAGAAGCTTTCGAACTTACAGATACTTCTTCCAGAGATGATTCTTCACTGGTTGCTTCCAAATACCCAGATGTAATACTTCTCTCAGTGGAAGGGGAATAAGCGGTCCCATCACATTCCTTCTCTGTACTGTAATCACCAACACAGATTCGGTCATGATACTCTGGTTCATCCGAAATAGCACCATTTGCAGTCAAGCTTCCTTTGTCAGCATTCACATCCCCTGCATGAGACAAGTTTGAAGCACCATGTTTAGATAGAGGGTTTCCACCAACTCCCTTGGGTGAGTCCGACCAGTACTTACGACCTGAACGTAGTATTTCTAATGCAAGATTTCCAGAAAAAGCGGTTGAATCATTTCCCACAGGAGAAGCCTCAAGCCCAGTTTCAGAGGTACAGCCACCTGAAACTGCTGAATCTTGACAAGTGCCAGAGGGAGTTTCACTGGGATTCCAATCAGGAATGAGAAATCGAATTTCTGAGTCAATCATCTCAGCAATAGTTGTAACATCTTGATCAGTAAGTTCCAACTCCTCAACCATTTCACTAGCAACAGAATTTGAAGTGTCTGCTCCAATATTAAAAGGGAAGTGGATATTCCGAATATGACCTACAAGCCAACGCACAACATATATTTCAGACCAAGAAAAAACCAAATACAAACTCATTTTCCTTTAATAAAATCAAATAGATTGAGAGAGACGACCTGAAGAGTCTGCTATCCGCAGTTTTAAAAATATAGTGTTAATATCTTTCCTCTGACCTTCCACTGTGAATTCCCTACTTGCCTCAACAGAAATATCCTCGACAGTTTTTCCAATTGCCTGATTACTAGAACTACTTCCTGCATCTGATACACCAGATGGTAAACAAAAGGTCAAACATTTGGGAATTTAGATGTGAAGTAAATATTTACCTGAACGATGGGTTTCAGACCTTGAAGATCGACCCACACTTCCATTATCATAGTCTGACTGAAGGAAGGGATCCATCAACAGGGACTTTGCAGGCAACCGTTCAGATACATTAGCGATACACTTTTCTATAAATGCCTTAACTTCATGATCTGCCACTTTTGCCAATGATGCTGGCTTTACTCCCTACCAGGAAAAGAAATAACAATAACAATCATGACAATGATAAAGAACAATAAAACACCAGGAATGCCATTCTAACAAAGACTTCTAATCAGTTATTTGATTCTTAGACAGCATAACAGTAAGACTACGGAGAAGACAAATATTCTTCAATGTTTTGAGTTAAAATTTTCCAAATGCTTATCTTTATGTAACCACTGCACACTTTACAACCTATAAAAGACAAATTCATAAATAAGAAAAGCTAAAACCTAATTTGATTATTAATATAAAGATATTTCAAACATTATTCAACCCCACCCCCACCCCCACGCACACCCACACCCCCACACCCTCCCACGCACACCCACCCACGCACGCCGTAACGTGTGTGTGTAAAAGTTTGAACTGTGATAATTCACTGGTTTAATGTTTTCATGAAGTGTCTAATGTTGTCATTAATGTGATAATGTTTGACCAACTGACTTGTGAAGACTGGCAATGGGGCAAAAGGGAACTATAATTTAGATTTTATGAATTATAATTGACTAGTTCAAAAAGGTTTGAAACATAGAAATGTCACAATGTATCTTAGTTATAGCTGTACCAACATAAGTCGTCTAATCAAGTTTAATAGTAAATTGCTGTACTATCCAAAGGGCTACATCACAGTTTCGGAAAATTGACAGCTTTAAGAGTACATTGACTACTATATCCATCAGCATTGAGATAGGAGTAAATAATTCCAACATAGTGTTGCAGACATGATAAATAAAATAGTCCCAACATTATGAAAACAGGGCACTAACAGATGTCACTTTCTTGTATATTTGAGCAGCATTGCTACATTCAACATATGGATACTCAAAGGTTACCAACTCTAGCAAGCACATTCCAAATGCATAGACATCAACAAGCTCATTATACTCTTCTTCATAAAGTTCTGGGGCCATGAACTCCGGGGTACCTAGGGTCATTTTAAGAATCACATATGCCTTCAGTAACAAGATTCCCACGGTACCAGTAGAAAGATGATAATATACATAATTTCACAGGAAATGTTACCTATGACACTGTGAGCTGCAGTGGCCTGTTGAAGAATGGCTGCCAACCCTAAATCACCAATTTTCACCTCTCCTTGATTCCCATTGACAAAAATGTTGTCACACTTAAGATCCCGATGAATAACTGGTGGGTTATGACTGTGAAGATACAAAAGGCCCTCCAAAATCTGCCTAGACCATTTCTTTAAAGCTCTCACATCAACATGCTTATGTTTCTTCCGGTATCTAAATTAAGAAAATTCAACATCAACACAAAGCTCACCAGAAACATAAAACCGGGACAAAGGATCTGTATACGATTACGACCTTAAAATCAGAAATAAAAGCCAGATAAATGAACCAAACAAGGCAACTAGACTCACTGGCGTAATGTTCCCGAGGTGAAAATCTCAGTAATGAAGTTGATGTTTTCATTCTTGGTGTCAACCCACGAATTGTAAAACTTAATTATATTCTTATGCTTCAAGGTCTTGAGCAAATGAACCTCTGAATAAAGGCGCTCCAAATCTTCAGAGTTACGCAGCATATCCGCCACCTTAACCTGATTCCAAGCCACTTCAATTCCTTCCAACTCATCAAATGCTCGATATCTATATTCCCACATTATCGTTAAGGATGATAAAACAACAACCCGTGGAAGAGTTCCCTCTTCTAAACTTTATCCATATTAATCGCACACTTACCTCCATCCAGTACATAGTTAATTATCAACATCAATAGAGCACAAATAATTTCAAAACAATTTTTTTTTTATAAATAGCATTAAATATATTTACATATATATAGAAAAGGATACACTTTCTTGAAAGCCCCTTTCCCTAAAACTTCCTTGTACTGAGGAATCCAGCAATCCAAAATCAGAAACAAGCAACAACACAATCATTAGGTCTAAAACACAGATCAGATCAATTATCAATTATATGCAGATCGGGACTAAGCATAGTCAAAAGCAGCTAAATAGAACTAACATTATTGTAATGAGTGGAATCTAAACGGCATAAACAGAATGCACGAAGGATCTAGCATTGAGAGCGAAATTCAGAATTGACGGAATGGAGGTGGGAACTGACCCGACCATAGCGACGGGTAGGGTCAACCTCGACGAACTCGGAATCTGATCCGTCGAGGTCTTGATCGGAGGAATCCGGCGGCATTGCCGGGAACCCTAGCTCTAGCTCCTACCTACAATTAAAGAAGGAAAACACACTTGATTAGCAAATTAACACGATTAGAAATAGCGAATAACACGATTAGGATTAGCAAACGTTGAAGAAGAAGGAGGAGAAGGAGGAGGGAAGGAACCTATATAGGGGGTGATGATGAATTAATTGGGTGCGCCACCACTTCTCAGAAACTAAGCTTCGTTTTCGTTAGGCTTTTTGGAAGGTCGCGGGTCAAAGGGGTTGCATTTGATGTACCCGAAATAACGCTCCTGTTCCTTGTCGTTTCTTCAAATTCAAAGTTTCGTTGTTGCAGCCAGAGTTTTGTGCAATCGGAATTATCTCATTTTCATCGGAGTGCTCTTATTTCACGTCTAAAACAATACTTCTTCCTCCGGGTCGGCCCATTTTAACCGTCACAATTGGCCAATTTTATTTCATCATTCTTACTTCACAACATAAAATTTATTGTTACAAACTAATATCCCTAATTTAATAGTGAGTAATGATACATGTACACCAATGTTATTTTTTATTTTTTAGGTTGTCTGTTCGATATTCAAAGCTTAACTTTGACTAATCCAGGTCGACCTGGGTCGCGCACCTGGCTATGGCGAGTGAGTCTCCCAGCGGGGATAACTGCGTACACAAGGTCTCGAACTTAGGACCTTGTTTAAGCGATATCAAGTCGCTTACCACTTGGATCAACCCCTGTTGGTTGTACACCAATGTTATTGCTTTACGTGGATTTTGATTCGGTGAATCTTTCACCACGTAAATCAAATAATTGTGTGATTAACTAGTGTGGATCCTTCTAGTAAAGATGCGAATTCAAGAACGATTTGTTGAATTTGATAAACAAGAGTTTGGTACAACCACGGTGGTGACATTACAAAGTAGTAAGAACAAGGTGCTAAAATGAAAAAAATTACAACGAAGAACAATAAACAACAGAAAAGAAAAATCAAGGAAATGAGAAATTTACTTAGAATTCCTCACTGCTCTATTATCACCGAGATGTACAAAGACTCGAGTTTTCCTAAGTGAAAATTCCTGCCTCTAATTTGGTTCTGGGTGTCCCTATTTATAACATGTGGTGACCTCTTACATGCTTGCCATGTGTCCTCCCTGACGGTTAAAGATTGCTGCTCAGAACTCCACTCTCGCATTTCCCTTGTATTCCACGACATGGGTAGTTACTTGGCTTTTGAAGTTGAGCACGTTCTCAAATAATCGTCGCACGGTGTTGGAGCTTTCGTTCCTTCTAATGGTGATTGCCTCATGAGATTTGAATTCTTTACTATGCTTCCCTATTTTCTAAAAGGTCGAACTTTCCATAAGATGTAAGAAATTCTTCAAAATATGTTTTGGGTTGACTTCGCCCATCAACCAAGAATGATTTGGTGGTCTCATCATGTTTCTGCATATCTCTTTTATTCATCGTCCCTTTATTGCTATAAAAGAGATATTTGACATATTCATGACTTTGGTCAACAACCTTTATTTCCTTATTTGTGGTCAACCATAATCATCATTATCAAGTCGATTGGGCCTTTTGCTCAAGGTCGACTGAGATGCTCAACCATTACCTTTTTTATGTGAACTCATTTTGTTCATTCCCAGTCCCTTGTTATGAATTTACTTTATTGTCCTTAATTTTTTTTTTCTTTTATCATAACAAGATGCCCCCAATATTTTCTTTTGGGGGTGGTCACAAAATAAAATATTTGAATTATGCAATGCTTGACCACTACCTTTATTCTTGAATAAAATATATTAAGAACCCCAAAAAGGTGTCAGAAGCATTGCCATAGGTCATCATTGCTACCCGTGTGATCTCATCACTTATTATTGGGTCATTTCTCTCTCCTAAAACTCTTCTTCTTGTTGTAATATTAACGTCGTCCTTCATGTGATTTACTACCAAGGTCAACTAAATTATACGTACCAAATTAAAATCAGAACAATGCACACCATATTAAAATAAGAACAATGTACACCATTATTAAAATCAATGTTTTAACAATGAAATTAAAATTAAAAACAAAGTTCACAACTTCAAAGGAAAAAATCCAAAGGACAAACAACTAAAAAAGCTAATCTCCTAAATTGGCAGCATCGTCTGAGAAGGTGGCATCTGCATCAGCATCAGCATGGTCATCGAAGGACTTGGACATTAGCAACTCAGGAGGCATGTCATGTGCCCTACTATTCTCTCTTTGAACAGATCTGCCAAGGTAGGCCCACAATGCCCTGAGCTTGTTGTTGAGCTTCTCTTTGTCTTTATCCTTGTTCGCCTTTACATTCTGCAGCTCTTGATACGCCACTTCTAACCTCACCACCTGCATGTGCAGTACCTGATTCATTTTGAACAACCACTCACAAAGCTCGTCAGCATCTGGCGTCGGTGACAGCCCGGTAAATCCAGTAACCGATTGAGGGCCCCTATATGTAGTTGAGAGTTGCGTCCCCTGGTCGTAGACGTGATTGTAGTGCCGACCATATCTAGACAAACCACGTTCTCATCAACGGGGGCAAGCTCAGTACTGAGGGGCGCATTCTCGGCCTGTTGAGTCTGAGTAGCCTGTAGTGCCTCATCAAAAGCAGCCTACAAAAAAAATTAACAATTATTAATATAAGCAATTAAAATAGTAAGGAAAAAAACTTAAGTTATATACTGAATATACAAAATACTTAGGACAGCTTGTTCAGAGCACGTGTTGACCCACCTAGACTTGTCCACCTTTGTTGTGTGGGTCTCGCGGAATAACTCTGCCTTAGTCGGCTCCCGACCTATTTGTTGGTGCTGCATATTTAATTGTTTAAATTTATATAAATTAAATACTTCATATTTAAATAAAAAATTAAAGTACAACAACTAATAATTGAAAAAAATTAAAGGCAAATGTAATTACTATCTTGAGGCATATGGAAGGCAAGCTTACGGACCCTACAGTGTGCACATTGCCCCCTCAACCATGCGTCTGGACATTCTTAGAGTTCTTAGACCTCGTCCTAAACTCGTCTGAGGCCTAGTACGCATTTAGCCCAGCAAGCTGCTCAAGGGTCAATCAGTTCGGGTCTTTGTCCTTGCTCGACCTAATGTCCCCCAAACCTGTTGTAGACACCTGCTGACCCTATAGTTGAATGCCTTCTTCATACTGGCTTCTTCAAAAGGATCATATTGAAAATTATCCTGAAAATATAAACAGTAAAACATTATTAATAAATTAAATAAATAATTTAATTTAAGACTAATTTATAATTTAAAAATTTTCTAATAATAATTTAATTACCTTCCAAACATTGAAAAGACGATCTTTCTCCTCACTAGTATACTCCTACTACTTATGGATGACTCTGTTGTAGTGTTTCTTTAGAGTCTCCGTCACGGCATGAAGACCAGCCTCATGGGGAATCCTCCTATACAAGCATAATTAACACTATTAGTAATGTTACAAAAATTAAACAAATAGAAACTAAAAAATAAAACAAAAATAATTAACAAAACTTACCTACTATTGTTCTGGTCGAGTCGGATAATGATCCATGCTCGGTGCGTGGCGGATCCCTAGACTAGGTGTCGGTGGGAGTCTTCGATTGTGGCGGCTGTGTTGATGGAGCAGGTGGTAAAGCCTGCTTGGCGTAGCTCCCAAACCTCGTCGCTTGTGATGACGGCGGAGGTAAGAAGCTCAAGGCGAGAGCATCACCGGACTCCCAGGCCTAGTCATCTCTAACAACCTCCCTAAATCTATGGGTCGGTATGAAACCGTCCCCACAGGAGGGCTCTAGGATGCCAGCATGGTGCTCGACGTCCCTGAGCCCCTGCCCCTCCCCTACTACCCTGTCTAGCGGATGCGGGATAGTAGTTGGACACATGCCTTTTTCCTTTGTCGGCCATACTAAAAATAAAAAAATTAATTAAACAACCTAACAAACTTATTTTAATATATACAATCTAATTCACAAAATTATTCTAACAACCAAACATAATTATTTATATTTAACAACTAACAAAATTTAGAACCTAATCTAACATTAATCAAACAACCTAACATTATATTAACATAATCTAACAACCTAACATAATATTAATCTAATAACTTAATAAATTTAACTAAAATAAATTAACAAAAAAAAACTAACCGAAATTGTTTCTAGTAGTGTACGGGTGGCGGGGTGGCAGCAACAATAGAGAGGGAGAGAAAGAGGAGGGTGGTGGTAGTGGCAGAGAGGGATAGAAATAGGAAGACAGAGAGTGGTGGCGGAGAGGGAGAGAAATAAGAGGACGTAATGTATATGGGAGGGAGCGACAAAGCCGTATATATAGCCTCCGTCAGGTTGCGATGCTTCGTCATCACCATTGGAGTTGACTGTTACAAACACGGGAAAATGTGTGCCTGTACATATTTTGAAGTTATTATCGTCAGATATTTTTGACGATAACTAGTCGAACGTTATGCGTGTGGGGAACACATGTGTCCCTACGTATTCTGAGGTTGTTACCATTGACAATATCTGACGGTAACTAGTCGAATGTTACGGTCATGGGGAACATGTGCGTCTCCTCAAAATTCGAGGTTGTTACCGTCAAAAACTTCTGACGGTAACTTGTCAATGTTACAGACGAGGGTAAAAACGTGTCCCCTCATATTTCAAGACTGATACCATCAAAAAGTTCTGACGGAAATGGTATTAATTATTTTAAAAGTTATTATTATAGTTACCATCAGACAAATATGACAATAAATTTTAGCCTAATAAATGCTTTGTTTTACAATCGATAACTTGTGATGGTAACACGTTCACCTTACCACGAACCATTTGGCGCCAACGGTTACCAACGGTGTTACCGACGGAAAATTTGTTCCGATGGTAATCGTGGCCAAAATTGCTCCAATTCAATCTAAAAGTCGTTATTGTCGATTTTATTCGTTATTTCTGACGGTAAATTTCTGACGGTAATTTGCATGTTTCTTGTAATGGAAGTGGTCAAGAGGGAGAAATCAACATTCTTCATTTTCTACTTAACAAAGAGTGTTGTATTCTTTAAGTCTATGGAATGTTGCTCTTTTGGTTAATCTCCTATGGTGAACAATACACACTCTGTCTATACTATGTAAAAATCATAAAGTTCTAGATCCTATATATATGTTGTGTTTATGATAATTAATTGTATATAAACTAATTATTGCTTACAAAAATATGTAAAATTAGGAGAAATGACATGTAGCTATTTGAGTGCTAGAATTTGTTATGCGGCAATTTTAAGTCGAAGAACTTTTAATAGATAGATGGATTGATAGATTTTGTCCAAGTTTACCATGGAAACAGCACTCCTTTACTTTTTGTGATGGTTAAAACCATTTTATAGGTCAAGCAGTTTATTTTCATGGATACTCCAATCTTATCATTCAATTATCATTACATGCTTTCATTAATTATCCAAACACGGGTACGTTTATTTAATTCAAAAAACGTTTAATCTGCCAGCCATTATAAGAGATGGGCAAGCCGTATGAGAGCTAGCTAGAACATGCTGGATTTGCCTCCATTTGAGTCAGCAATAGACATAAATTATACAACTACGTAACCTGAGCCACCACCCAAAGATGAGGGTTATTCAATTGAATTTAAACTTCATAAAGCAATTTCAATTGCAAGACATTTAAGACAAAAGTGATCATATTTCCAGGTCTCTCCAACGTGAGTGTGTGTGTGTGTATATAGAGAGAGAGGGGGGAGGGAGGGGGGGATAAAATAAAAGGATTTTGCTAAGGACATTTGTTTGGTGTTTTTAATGTAATGAATGTATTGGAGTTAAAAGATTTTAACTTTTTTTTAATGAAAATAGTCTTTCCTAAAATTATTAACATTTGTCTTAAAAACACTTGTCTCAGCAAAATCTTAAATAAAAAGCATGATATTAGTTTTATTAAGATATATACTAATAATTAGAACACCAACGACATAACATGAATTTAGATAAATAACATGGCGATGCGTACCTCATTGATTCTTAATATCAATGAGCACAACCCATATAAATTGTGAAGAGATAGCATATTCAGATTAGCATGTCAAATATAAGAGAATTTGCTCTTTTTTTATCTCCTATTTAGAGGTCATGTCGATGGAGTTGTCAAAAGTTATCATTATAAATCAAAGACCTAGGATCCTTAGACCTTTACACTATCCAGCACACTCACTATTGAGCCAAAGCCCAACAACACATAATGACTCTCAAAACCCATTATGAATCACATCAACATGAATCTCTAAAAACCCATTCGACTATCCATTCAACCCATCTTAACAAAACTAAAAGCTCACCAATCAATGTTAGCCCAAACCCTAAAAATTCTAACATTGCAATCTAAAAATGATTATGCTCATTCCACGTGTTGAAGAAAATGATTAAATTCATTATTCATTTTATCTGAAGCAAGCCAAGAGGTGAAAATGGCTAGCTCTAGATGCTTTGCACAATTCTAGTGTATTCATAATGAATTTTACCATTTTTTAATACCTTTCATTCTTAAGTATTCAGGATTTTTTTTACAAAGATAATTGTTTAATTTCATTGAAATTAAATGAAAAAAAGAAAAATCAGCCCTTACTGGGCCATAGATTTACGCATAAAAAACTCAAAAAGGCAAACGCGTCAAACTGGTATAATGGAGATATCCTAATGGCTAGTAAGTCTAATCAACATGTTTAAAAATAAAATGTGAGAAACCACCATAAATTAATTAAATTTGACACTTAACAATCACAGAATTAAAGTGATAATAAGCACCATCTCCTTCTTTAACTTTATTATGCCATATGTCTTAATTTTATTATAGGTCTATAAATAAGTATAACCCTACTATAATCATTACACAGCATTTAAAAATATTACACACGTGATATTATTTTCTCTGATTATTTTTTTTATCTATTATTGCTCTGCTCTAGTGTAAATCTTAACAAGATATTAAAATTTCTTTCAAGCCGCAGATAAATCATTTATAAGAAGTCTGGAGGGAAAAGGAGGAAAAAAAAAACCAGCTAATCTTTTTCTTTTGGGTCAATGTGGCTAATCTCTTTTGGAGATTATTTAGCATAAATACTAAAACATTTTTGGACCCAAGCATGTGTCGTTTTGCTTGTGTCGTGGACATGCATATTTATGCCGTGTTCCAACAATATTAGTGGGCCCATTCCCGTGGATTGCTAGCAATCATAGTTGATTCTATTGCAGAACTAGTGGGCCTGCTATTTTGGAAGATTGAGCACGAGGAATCAATTACTGACTACTTACTAGCTATATAGCTTATGGCTACTAATTCTAGTGGATTTCATTTCATATATGGTAAATGCTACGTAGTTAAAAATTGTTAGAATTTTGTTGGCCCTATGCTTATTATTTGATGAATAAATAAATCATACTGTTTGATTTTATCAAACAATTATCTATAATTTATGTCAAAAATTATGATTACATTTTGTGTCACCATTGCTCTTCACACATGCTTCTTATTGCATTTGTTTGTTAACCAATTTGTTTTTCCATCTTTCGACTGCTTTGTCTTTGTGTGGCAACTGGAAAAATGAGATCATGGCAAATGGCAGCCATTCCTTTCTCATGAAAATCTTTTGGTTACAGAAAATCGCTCAATGGAAGCGAATTTTATTTTTTAGGTTGCCTGCCCGGTATCCAAGGCTTAGTCTTGACTAATACGGGTCGACCCGGGTCGCGCACCTGGCTATGGCGGGTGAGTCTCCCAATGGGGATAACTGCGTACATAAGGTCTTGAACTCGGGACCTTGCTTAAGCGATACCAAGCCGCTTACCACTTGGACCAACTCCCGTTGGTTGAAAGCGAATTTTATTAGCAGATATATACACCAACATTATTGACAAATTTAAGGTATGATATTTATCAGTAAAATTCTTTTTGACAATGTAAATGATGAAGTCCATAATTATTGATGAATAATATATCTTCCTCAATATCTGACGGAATAATGTGGCACCATGTGGTGCCTACATATTACCATCGGATTTATTTGGCAATAATTATTAAACAATTTAAAAAAACACGAATCCATTTATTGGCGAATATACCCGCCAATAAATAGTAATTTATTTTAATAAATTTAGGGTTTAGGGTTTGAAAGTTCAGACTTATTAAATTTCTTATTTATTTTTTTATTAAACCATAACAACATAAGATTATGATACAATTAACCAGACTAACGAATTCATACGAGAACTCTATGTATATATAGAGAGAGACCAAAACAAAATAGCTAGGTTTTCACATTTTAAGGTTTAATTAGCTAAATAGATTAAGGGTTTATCATAGAAAATTAGTTAGTTAATGATCGTGCGTGACGAGTAAATTAATAATTGATTATTATGCACACTTAAATAGATTATGCATGTTTAAAGACTAACATGTACTTACATTATTCGTTAATTTATAATTCTTGCACTATAATATGGTGTTGCGGAATTATTAGTCTATGTGTAAAAGGATAATACAAGTGTACCTAGACTATTTTAAATAGCATATATGCATGTAATTGCTTATTAATATGATCTTACTTTTTCTTACCGATGAAGGTTCATTTAATCGTTTAATGTTAGGTTTTAGGGTTAGGGTTTAAGGTTTAGTTCTTATCGGCAGATTTGTCACATTAGTGACAAATTTATCCGCCGGTAGTTAATTTGCCATTGAACGGGACATTTCCCTCCTGTATGAAACGTTGCATTTCATTTTTGGGATTACATTTGGATTTGGTAAGCTTACTGGTAGATAAACCCGCCGGTAATACTCACCGCATCTTTAAATATGAGATTCTTTCCTTCTTCCTTATTTTCTATACCCTTTCCATTCTCTTCACCACCCACCGGCCGCCACCATGGCCCACTACCCCCGCCACCACCACTCCAAGGCCCACCGCCTTCGCCACCACCTCTCCACGGCCCACCACACGCTACCACCACACCACAACCCATCATAGCCACGCCCTTGCCGTGACCCCACGCCCTAGCCGTCGTCGCCCCTGCCACCATCCTCACTGTTACCGCGTTGTCATCGNCATTAGAACCATATAAACCGATACCTAGAATTCCCATTAATAAAAAAACAGAACTTCCCGCAGTGTATAAAATAAACTTTGTAGCTGAATAAAAACGTTTCTTTCCCCCCCACATAGATAAAAGTATATAAACTGGAATTAATTCTAATTCCCACATGATGAAAAAAAGTAAAATGTCTCGAGAAGAAAATGGTCCTATTTGAGCACTATACATTGCTAACATCAGGAAATGGAATAATCGGGATTCTCGAGTAACCGGCTGAGCCGCTAAAGTAGCTAGAGTGGTAATAAATCCCGTCAGTAAAATGGGTCCTATAGAGAGCCCATCTATTCCGAATCTCCAGTAAAAATCAAAAAAATTGATCCATTTATAATTCTCCGTCAGTTGGATTAATGGATCATCCAATTGGAAATGATAACAAAATGCATAGGTTGTTAGAAGGAGATCAATTAAGCATATACAAATCGTATACCACTTAATTACCTTATTTCCTCGATGGGGAAATAAGAAGATTAGGGAACCCCCGGCTATTGGCAAAAGTACAACTATTGTTAACCAAGGAAAATAATTCGTGATAAAAATAAGATAAACTTGGACCAGAAAAACATGCGCTCAAAATAGAAAAAGAATAATAAAAATATTTTGAGCGCGGGTCCACCTCCACATTCAAAGGAACCTACCTCATAGTCATGGCCAACGTTCATGGATGATCTCAAATGTCGAATTGCTCTCCTATAAAAGATTTATGGTATGGATGCTTAGAGGAGAAATCATTCAATGCCATTAAATGGTTCACCATAGTTAAATTAAGGTTTAGTAGTTCTAGGGTTCTACTGTGGATATCATAGTAGACAATTATCCATTGCTAGAGATGATCAAGTTTGCGGTGGTAGGAAACCCTCTGCCTGCAAATGACTAAGTCTTTGACAATAATAATGTAATGTCTACTTTAAGATTAAATCAAGTTTTATTTAGTCGTTAGAGTTGTAGGGAAGGAAATCCTTTGCTAGCAGAAGACACAAGCAGATAACCAAATCTCTGGCAATAATAATGTTAAGATAAAAATAGTTTTCATTTACTAGTTGTAGGGTAGAGAATAAGGTTGTATGATTTTTGAAATAAAGAATATGGTATGTGGTTTCAATTAATGTATTTTGGTTACATTGATTAATAATTATATTTATTTTTATTTGTGTTTTAACTATTTTATATATTTTGTAGCATTTTTTATTTTTATTTTATTTTATTTTTGGTATTTTCGACGAATATATCTATCGGTAACATTTTCCCGAACATCATTTCTGAGATTCATTATTGGTGGATATATTTGCTACTAATTATCGACAAATTCATTATCCACCAATAACTAGTTCCTAACGAGCTAATTACCTATCCGACGGAAAATCCATTGAAACATTTTAAATTCGTCAATGATCCATAAAAATCCGCCAATAAATTTGTCGATAAATAACAATTTTCTAATAGTGTTAACTTGACCGACCTTCCTTTTTTTTTTCTTTCTAACTGATTTCTAATTGATCATTTTCTGCAAAATTATTCAAATATGTGCCATTCTAAGACCCATTCCAAGGCTATTGATAGGGATGTCATATCTTGTTTGAGGGAACCACGCTTTATATAATAATACCCTTTTTTTTACCACTTTTTCTCCCCCATCACGTTGAATCTGGTTTTTTTTCTTCTTAGTTATAATAACTCATAAGTCATAACCCTTATCCACAGACTAAAGATTTTCACCTTTAAAGGGATAAAGAATGCAATAATAGGAGTCCTAGACTCCTAGCTAATTCACTTCACATTGAATAAAGGGTTAATTGTTGACCATAAATGATCTGTCTTTGCCCAAACACAACACACTACAAAAGTAGAGATGTTTTTATGTGCATTAGTCTATTTTGGGCCTCATTTTGAAAGGACTGTTACACTCAAACAAACTCATACGGCAATATAATTCAAATGCCACGCACTTACAAATGCCTCACTACTTATTGTGTAACATTCTTTTTGTTTCGAGTTTAGCTTTTTCTAGGGTGTGTGGCTGAGTGTGGACTATTAGGTCTGATGCAGTTGGAACCTTATCCTATTGCTTTGTGGACAATTGAGGATGCTAAGTGCCCCCTTTGATTCATCCTTTGAGAGGTGCAAAAGTATTTTTGATTGAAGTTTTTTAAAAAAATACTATTTCTTATAAAAGTGTTTCAAAAAATAAAATTTTAATTTTTATTATCTAAAAAATTAAAACAAATAAGTTTTATGTTATCAACGAGTACATAGATCAATTGGTAAGGAATAATTTTAGATTAATTAAAAATTTTGACTTCAAGTTCTAAATATGTAACACGGTCCCACTTGATTCAAATAAAAGGAACTTGCGCTCTAGACAAACAAGTCATATATTGCCTAAGCTATGGCAAATGTCAAAATTCAATCACTAGAACATAGTTATTATTTTCTTCATTCAAAAAATTCCTCCCTTGCATTCTACTCGCAATTTGAGGGTTGCTGATGACTAGAAAACAGACTATTTTGTCTTGAAGCAAAATGCTGAATTAGTCTATACTTTTTTAAGATTAGATCTGCAACTGCAACAATAGATTCCTCTGACTTTTCTGCAACCACCACTCCTTTGAGTCTTTTTTACCCTTCTTTCTTAAGTAAAAAGATTTAAAGATCAGATAAAAACTTAGCATAATGCTATGTCACTAGCATTAAGGAACCAAAATACTTCAATTTGTGGTGAATATGAAATTTGTGTTGAAAAGGAAAGTACTCAAATATTTCCAAATAAATTTAGACAAAAAAGATGTTCCGGAGAAGTGTATGAAAAGGTAAGCAAAATTGAACTAATTTAGATGTCCTATTTATTAAGTTTTAGGAGATATTTTCAAACATGGAAAATGGTATATAAACATCAAACATGACCCTTCTTGCAACATCAATTTTCCATTTTTTCCCCCCTTATAGTTTTGACCATTTACTCTTGACCTTATTGAGGTCTCATAATTTCCTTTCATGTGCAGGGTCATGAATAGCTGATTCTTGTACTGAGTTTGTAAAAATCTATACACCAAATCTGGTGATAAATGGTCTCCCTGCTTTCAACCATGCCTGTAAGTATGCACTTTTTGAACATAGCCAATCAAAACCACCTTGAATTCCAAAAAGTTTCTGGTTTTAATTTAAAAAAAAACAAAAGATTAGTTCAACCAAAATAAAATAGGGTTTCCTAACCGGTGTTCTTAAGCCATTACTAGAAATTAAGAGCAGAAAGTTTGTAAAATTTTCCCTTCTTGATCCTTGATCAATGCCATAAAAAAAAACCTTTAAAAAAAACCTGACAGGTAAGAGAAATTATAGACAGATGTGTATAATATAGTATGCATAATATTATACTCCCTCTATTCTCTACTATATATAAATGCATTGAATTATCAATTACTCTAAAAAAATAAAATGGACTATCATTAAAGAACGAAAGGAATATAACGTTGTATTATTTATATTTATTTTTTTATACTCATTATCTAACACACACACACACACACCAAATTATAAAGCCCACCCCTCTATTATACACTCCCATCTGATAGCTATCTCTTTGACAATAAGTTCGGAAATGAATTAAGACAAGTGAGTATAAAATTAATTTCTTTGCCATCTAATATAATAATAATATATATAAAAGGGTTGTTCTTCACTCACTCAGTCACTTGCCAGTCCATATGCCAGTTTGGCAAATATTATATTTTTCTCTCTTTTTTATTTTTCCCCAAATCCCATTAATGCAGCCAAGGGACACCTCTGGCAGCAACCTAGCTTTCACACAGCTTGTCACTGAGATCTCTCTCCCCATTCCTCCCCATCCCTCTTAAAAATTGTTCCTTTTTTTTTTCCATCCATTGCCATTCTGATCTCATTTTTTTTGTTTCCATCTTCTAATCAACCCCCCTCCCCCCTTTTTCTTTTGCTTTTTTCCTTCCATAACCAATCAACACAACAATCACATTGCTGGCATCACAATGCAAGACTCAATTGCGAAGATCCCTGCTTGCTTCTCCTCTTCCGAGAAGCCAAGCAGTAGTGATCACCATCACCATCACCATCACCCTCACCGTCATCACGGAGGCTCTGTAACCCGTTCGGGCCAGAGCCTCCACATGTCAGTGTACAGAACAAAGGTTGCCGACCACTGCCGCCTGATCACCGTCACATGGTGCAAGAATCTCATGCTTCACGGCCTTTTGGTGTCACTGGAAGGCCCCGAAGGTGAATCCCAATACAGCTGCAAGGTTGAGCTGAAGCCGTGGCACTTCTGGAGGAAGCAAGGGTCCAAGAGGTTCACGGTGGATGGGGGCAAGAGCGTTGACATCTTCTGGGACCTTAGATGTGCAAAGTTCAATGGTGAGACAGAACCAGCCTCAGAGTACTATGTGGCAGTGGTTTGTGACCAAGAAGTCGTTCTCCTCCTCGGCGATCTCAAGAAAGACGCTTACAAGAGAACTGGGTGCAGGCCAGCGTTGATTGACCCAATTTTGGTGTCGAAAAAAGAGCATATTTTTGGGAAGAGGAAGTTCTCAACTAGAGCCAAGTTCCACGAGAGAGGTAGGTGCCATGAGATCTCAATTGAGTGCAAGAACAAAGTTGTTGCTGGGGATCAACATCATGATCACCATTCAGGTGGGGTCCAGCCAGAGATGGAGATAAGATTTGATGGGCACTTGGTGATCCATGTGAAGCACTTGCAGTGGAAATTCAGAGGTAATGAATCGGTGCATTTGAATAAGATGAGGGTTGAGGTGTATTGGGATGTTCATGACTGGCTTTTCAGTCCTGGTTTGAAGCATGCCTTGTTTATTTTTAAGCCAGTTTTATCGCCTACTAACAATGCATCTGTGTCATCATCATCACTCTCATCCTCATGTTCGCCCCCATTGTCATTGTCATCGACACCCATATCGACCCACACCGGGTTGAGTTCTGGGTCGGTGGTGGGGGGTTTGGGTAGTTTTGGTGCCTCCTCGTCGGAGTTTTGCTTGTTTATCTATGCTTGGAAGGTTGAATAGTGAGATCGGTGGATCATTCATGTGTCAGCCTAACGGTATCATCACATCATCAACCAAAAGTTAAGGTATGGAAAAAGGAAAAGGGGCTTTGGAGGGGGGGGTCACCAACTTGTGGAACTGATTGGAATGCTGATGATGTAGATTGAGATTGGTACAACAAGAGTAGATAGAGAAAAGGAGAGAGGTCTTTTGGATGGAGAGGATCACCCTACATAAATTATTGGGTGTTCATAAAGATTAAACATTGTTCTGATCTCATTACTTGTAAAATAATATTTTAATATTATTGAGTATAAGAACTTCCCATTAATTATTATCTCAAGTTAAAATATTATTTTATAATTAGTCAAAAGATAATTTATTATTAACGCTTAATGGACCCTTAAATAAAGTTGTTATATATATATATACACACACACGAATATGAGAGAGACCGTGGTCGCTCACACTTATTCTATAACTGGATGAGGTTCTAATACCTTATTTATCTTTTCCAAATGATATGTGAGTTAGCAATACAAAATAAATATAGAGTTAGATACAGCTGGGGTTGAAGTATTACGCAAAATGGACAAGACAGATTGTGTCACACACACATGCCCAATAATTCTTATATCTGGTGGCATCGAAGTCCACATCTATCTACATCTGTCATCTACCCACACTGGAAGCCTCTCTTTAACTCTTCCTTGATCTGATCTTGAAAAGCGAGCTACATATGCATGTTTTTTTTTTTAAATAATATTTCTTGCAAAATATACCAACCAAAGGTTTATATATGTTATCTAAATTATTATACATGTATAACAAATATATATATATACACACACACACAATAAATTAATACTGAATTGAACGTCTGTATTTGCCAACGAAAAGGCTCATGCATGTGACTGAGGTGGTGGCCCGGGAAGAGGGGAAGAGTGTTTGGTGGTGATTTAGAAAATTAGAAACACAAGAGTGAAGAATCCTAGGAGGGTTAGCTATTATGGAAAGTTGATTTGGAATTTTCCCAGAAGTTTCCATTTTCTTTTATTATTTTGGAATGAAATTACGTGCAGCTGATCCCAAAAAATGATATAGGAACAAGAGTGCAATAATGCATGTATTGGCACCTAACAAATATTAATCATACCGATTGTTCTCTTTCAATTGGTTAACTAATATCGTTTGTTGCTTAGCTGTTTTTATTTTTCGTAAATAACGCGTTCGAGTCATGTATATTCATTCATATGTACTAACGAACATTAGCTGTAGTAGTAATCAAATTGCACTCTTAAGGAGGAGTTCAAATAAAAGACAGTCATTGAGAAGACCTCTTTAGCTGTAGTAGTAATCAAATTGCGGTCTTAAGGAGGCGTTCAAATAGAACAGTCATAGAGAAGACCTCTTAGTCACAAGAGCAACGGAGAGTAAAATAACGGATAAAACAAATCAAATATTTTTATAAATAAAAATTATTTATATATATATATATATATATTTATAATTGCATTACGTAAACTTTTTATTTTTCAGATTTAGAGAATTAACATCTTTACAGAAAAAGTAAAAAAAAAATAATTGTGTAAACGAAGACCCTTTTTCTCCAATCACGTTTCTTTCTATTTCGGCTCATGATTCGCCTATAAAAAAGGGATTTCTTCTTTTAACTAGTACTGCAGCTTTGCTAAATTAAATTCTGTGCTATTTGCAGAGCTAATACGGTACAGGTCCCATAAACTGAACATAAAAATAAAGTCAGCATCTGCTGCAATGAATACTGACGATAACCAATGAAATACGGGTCAAAACTCCATGGATTCAAAAGGTTAATTGACCAAAGAAAAATCTTGGTAGCCCCTAACGTTATCGCAAAACATAAGGTAATAATTTAATTGGCAAAGTGACACAAACGTTCTAAACTTGTATGTACAAAGCAGTGGCCAGTGCAGTGAGTGAGACTATTCTTGCTGTGCTTCTAATGTGGTTACTGTTTTTGATTTTGGAAATTTGAGTTACCATGAGGCATGAGCAATACGTGGAAGGGGATTTGTTCATTTTGAACCAAAACGAAACCACTTTGCTAAGAAGAACTTGTTTTTCCCCGGAGAAGCTTCCATTTCTGCATGTGCTGCTGCTGGAGATGGTAAAGGCGGTGAAAAAGGTTTGGCTGCAAGGATAAATGACGTGAAAACATACTTCAGGTAAAAAAATAAAAATAAAAGTGAAAACCACAAAAATGAAAGAAGACAGTGAAATACAAACCTGATTTTGCTGAAATCTTGTTAGTTTTAGCACCATTCGCTTCAATATAATTCTTTTTGGGGCTATACATGACGGCTTCATAATAAGATGTAGGGGTTGTCTTTTTCTCGCCAATTTTACACAACACGTTTCCTTCACCGATTTCACCTGTAATTGCCAAGAACAAAAACAGAAAAAAAAAAAAAAACCCGAAACTGTTGAGGGAAGAAATGTATAAGCAAACCTTCAACAAGGTATCGATTTGCCATGAGAAATTCTTGGGTACCCTATGTAGCGCCATGTGAATGTGCGCATAGCCAATGATAGAGTGGCATTTAAGGCAAAAGTGTTTATTAGTAGCTGAGTCCTATATTAAAATGTCACTCTATCATTGGCTATTAAAATGTCACTCTATCATTGGCCATGAGTACAGTCACGTGGCGCTTCATGTGTACCCAATACTTTATTGTCATATGATGTTGAAACTACTGAAGCTACTTTTTCAAGATTAATTATTCTGTTATGTTTAAAATACATTCAATACTGCAGTTGCATTTACAATATGAAATTGAAGATCCACAGTGAAGACTAGCCATAAAAACTAAATCAGAAAACATAAAATTTCATTTTAATTTTAGTAGAGCTTGAAAGAAAAACTAAGCTGTATTGAAAGTAGATTTGACATGGCTGAAACTTTGAAAATTGAAAAAGCTCCAGAGTCTCAATTCATTTGGCTAAAAACTGATCAAGATAACTAACTGAAACGTAGAGTCCATTGCTATTGTTACTGAAGATTTCAGTTTTATGAAGAAAGTATGTACACGGTTAGTTACAAGTAGGGGTGGGCATGGAGCAGTTATTTTAAAAACCAAACCAGAACTCAATATTAACCGGATTTGCATATTGGTTTTCAAACCCATCCAGTTGAAATTTACTCGAACCGGTTCTGAACCAGTTTTAACTGGTTCTAAACCGGTTTACTATTGGAGTAAATAACTAAAATTTAAATAAAAGAAAGAGAGGAGTTTTCAAGAGAGAAAGTAGATCAGACAACAACCACCAACCATCTTCCACCTTCAGCCATGGCAGTGTCGCCACTCCTGGCCGATGCGGCAGCAGCAGCGCAACAGAGGAGAGGAGGACAAGAACCACAACCTTCCACCTTCAGTGTTTGTGTTCCTGATCAGTGTGAGTGACGTCGAAGTTGCACGGTTATGATTAGCAGATACGATTAACAGCGCTTGAAAATGCTGTGCGCGGAGGCAACAGAGGGGCCGTCAACGAAACACAGGGAGCGCAAACGCAAACCAAAACGAAGAAATTGCACAAATGTGAACTAGATCTGAGAAACCACGAAACGCAAACAGCATCAGTGAGAAAATGTGAACCAGATTCACTGGCAAAGCTCGCCAGAAAAGATAGAAGCAGATCTGCCGAAGCATGAACCACCGTGACTGGAGGATGTAGGCCACAACATATGTGTGGTGGGCGGTGAGGAGGCACATGAGCGTGACAGTGGATTCATGGGTGGAGCAGTGGTGGCAGAGGAGGTCGATGCAGACAGAGGAGGTATGTGGGTGGGAAGGAGGAGGTCACGACATAATGCATGGAGTATTGGGGGCAAGTGGATTTGGTTTTAAATTCTAAACCCATTTTAAAAACCAGTTTTAACCTTACAAGCGTGTCAAAGGCCAAGGTTCACACATTGCAAAGTAATCATGAAAGATTCAAAGTTATACTGACCCAAGACCAGAGCCAAGGTCCTTGAATTTCGTAATTTAAAATAAGCGTCCAATAATGAGTATAAATAAAACTTACCTTCACCAGGAGGCTTCCCATAGTTGTGGTTCAAAACTTCAACAAAAGAACTAGCCTTTTGGTCTTGCATCACTTTATGGAACCAAAAAAAAAAAATCATACATCAAACTACATAATCAATAATCTGGCACATCTCAAATTTATTTGTCAAAAACATGAAACTCACATTGATCAAATAGAGCATGTCTGTCATCTGGAGCTGACCCAACCAGTAGCAACTGGACTGCCTCTGCATCTCTTGTCATTGTTATTGAAGCAGATGCCTTTAGATTCTGAGTGTCTAGCAGAATACCAGCAAGCTGCAAAATAACACAAGCAGGGAGAAATTTAAGTCCCCTAAATGCGAACATTGTCTATGACAAAACACTATGTTGTTGTCAGATCCATGTAGCCGACCCCAAATTATGGTACAAGACTTAGTTGTTGTTGTTATCTCATGAAATGGGGGGAACATGTAATTTAATAGCACAAGAAGTTGCCTAGGAATTAAGAATTACTATCGGTACAACTTACCAATAGTTTCTTTAGTACAGGGTCTTGAAGTAGATCATAGGCATCTTCACAAAAGTTATCTGTAAGAATGGCGCACTGCGATCCAGCCTAGGATAACAAAATAAGTCACACAAGTCATTGTAAAATGTAACCTCATGCCTCATGCTTTAGGTGCATTTAGTTAGGAAAACACTTGTTTGAAAAGTTTCATTCTCAAACTCATCAATAATCCAGACAAACTAACCTTGCCAGTAGCGCATAAGATATCTTGTCCGACCACAAGGACACTCAGTTGCCCTGTCATGAGTTTTTCTACATCAACCTGCAAAACAAGCTTCGGCACCCAGTCACCAAACTATGCAATGTAAAGCCACAAGTAGTTTTACCATATCCACAATCTCTCACTTAAAGTCACTTTTGAAAGCTCACCAAAAGTGAGTTTAAGTGGGAGATTGTGAACATGATGAAGTCACTTTTGACTTTACAAAAGTCAAAACTAGGGGCTGATTTACAGTGCATTTAGCCATTGTTTGGATAAATAAATAAATAAATGAGTAGAATGGAATTAAAGTCCAATACTATTGTTTGGAAATCAAAGGAAGGAATACTGTGAAATTTCCGCTCCATTGGTTGGAAATATAATGGGGGATAGAATGGTGTAAGGATAATAAATTATTTACTCTCAATCCATCATCCCATGCTGCCCAAATTGGAGGAAAGGGGAAAAAACTGGGGTATGGAATGGAATTGGATGGAATGGGTTCCATCTAATACCATTCCATTCTATCTTATTTTAAACTATCCAAACAATGACACCTATTATCATTTCATTCCATTCCGCTCTATTCCATTATTTTCCATCAATCCAAACCTAGCTTATGTAAGGGAGATGAAATTATCTTGTCTTTCTTACATGCATTTCAAACAAAGAAGAAGAATTGAAAGGGAAAAAAAAAAGATTCCCACCCTCTTTTGGGGGGAGCAACCTGTTGAGGGGGGAGATTGATGTAGGAATAGACTATAATAGGTTAATGCATGAGATGATGACATGTGTACGGACATAGAAGGCTCTAGAATGTTAATACCCCTATAAATGTATCCCATTTAGATGAATGACATAAACAAAAAAATTATAGTTTTTACTCTTTTTGAAAAGTTTAGGTTTTTAGCTATTCATTTTACAGCAATCGGTGCTTTCATTTTTTATCATGTTCTTCCCAAATCCATTTTTTCCTTATTCACTCATCCCCCAATTCTAAAAAGAGAAAACTTAGAGCTAATAATTTTCTACTTATGTCATTCATCTAAATGGGGTACATTTATAGGGGGTATAAACATTCTAAGGCCTTCTATGGCCGTACAAGTGTCATCATCTCACACATTAGCTTATTATAGACTATTCCTACCTAAGAGATTCTCTTATAATTAGAGACCTACTCCAATACATTCCACACCATTCCAAAGAGAGAAATTGTAGAATATTTCCTATTTTTTACAGAAAAAAGTATATTTCCCCAACTAAAGGGAGAATGTTACTGTTCTCTTCTTGGGCCTACAGAGAAGTCATAATTTTGTTTCTAGGTGTGTTTGGTATGATGGTAAAAATGGGGCCGTTGAAGTGAAAGCCTTTTTCTTGCATTTGATTTTTCTTTCTCTTATCATTAGACAGTTTATCACATTAAATATTGCATGTTGGTTTCAACTTTCCCAACTACAATTTAGTTGTGTAGTACTATTTCTGCTAAAATATGAATGTCAAATCTGATTTTGTTGAACAAATGCATATAAATATATACATATCTAACTTCTAACCCGTATATATTTGTACGCATTTGTTCAATGAAATTAGATTTATCATTTATTTTTTTAGCATGGTATCAGAGCTAGCTAGTTTGTGCCTTGACAGACTTTTATTGCTATCATGCCACAAAAAGAAGAGACAAATATAGCACAACATATATTACAATATTCCCTCTGTTTTAAAATAGTTGTTCACATTTAGACATCATTAATTATTTCTTTTCCTAACATACCCTTATCAAATAAACTCTCTCTCATACTTATCTACTATAATAACTCTAACCACTCACTACAAATTAGGACAATTATGTACAATACTATCAATTTTTCCTTACTTTCACATTTTCCAAACATTTTCTTAATAACCACATAAGAGAGAAAGTGGACAACTATTTTGAAGCAGAGGGATCTAGAACCCTGTCGGATTTAAATCCCTTGTCCCCTTCTCTGTCCTCCCATTTAAAACGTGAAACATGTAACAAATTTTGGGGTTTATGAACAAAGTAGGGAAATTTTAGAAACTCTTTATCAAAGTAGAGTAGATACTCAAGTTGGTCCCTAAAAAAATGTTTTAGTGCCCAACTTGATCTCTGAAAAAATTAAAGTGATAAATTAGTCCTTGAAAATTTTTTCCAAGGCTAACTTAGTCCTTGAAATTTTTTTTTCATTACCCACATTAGTCCCTATAAACTAGAACAGAGGAACTAAGTTGGCCCTAAAACAATTTTCAAAGACTAAATTGACACTTTAATTTTTTTTAAGGACCAAATTGGACACATACATTTATAAGGGACCAACTTCATCATTAACTCTTTCTTTTTTATTTTATTTTTCATAACAACAAAAGGCGCCACTGCACCTGCCAACTAGTAAGGCATTGATTGCAGTGCCGCCATACTTAAAAGATAATAAAACTGATAATTATGATTGTTGTTAATTCCCATGAACAAAACAATAAAAAATGTGGAAAGCTTCTAGTAAAGCCAATTCAAAACTAACAGATAAATAGTTTTAAAACTATCTTACTTTCATAAATAGTTTCTAAAATTGCACTAGTTTGGCCAGAAAGCCAAAATTGTGAGATTTCAGACATGGTGAAACCATGATGTATAACACTTTTTCCAAATTTTAAGAGAGGGATAAATGATTTTAATCCAAACTCTGCTACCAACATGCAAAAACTCACCCACCCCGACATTTACCCACAAATTTTAAACACCTTCAAGACAAGTGCTTTGGGCGACAGCTCCAATGCTATCCAATTACCAAATCATATATCAAGTAAAGATAACGCCTAACCAGTAGTATTATAACACGTATCATTACCACATAGAAACAGTCAACACTTGCATTTTCCGAATCAATTTCATCATTTAAAGTTACGCTGAACCGAAGATGGAAGAATTCAATAACAAATCACCTCATCGGAGAAGAGCAAAGCAGTGGCATCGAGCCCGGCACGATGAAAGAGGCATGCAGCCTGCCTCAGCTTCCACATTGCGGCGCGACTCGCGTTCATCACTGGCACCACCACCGCCTTCTCCTCCCTCTGCCTGTAACTCAACAGCCACGCGTGACATATCGCTGCCACCATCGACGCCGCACCTGCTCCCGCGCACAAAAAAAAAATCCAATCCAATAATCACTCTCCAAAATCATCCACAGCCAAAAGACATTGAAGCAAAAAAAATAAAATCAAAATCACTTAACTGTTGGAATGACCAGAGAGCACGATCGTGACCTTGGTCGTGGCGAGTTCTCTGTTCAAGATTTTAAGGAGTGAGATCCTCTGGTGTTTGAGGAAGCCGTTGAGGCTGCGATCTAGGGTTTCGTTCCCGATCGGATCGGCGTTTTTGTCGAGGGAAAATGTGGAGGAAGACCTGGTTGGGCGGTGAGTGGATTGGATGGGGTTTCTGGGCGGCGAGAGAGGGAGGGCTTTGGAGAATGATCGTCGGGGAGAGGTTTGGGTCGAGTGCGGGTTGTTGGGTTGGGTTTGGAAGCGAGACTTGCGGGGGCGAGCGGGGTTGGAGGACCACAGGTGGGTTGGCGAGGCAGGGGATCCGTGCCCATGATGCGAGGGAGAGGAGGAAGGTGAGAGTGGGAGTGGAGTGAAGGTGTCGGATTTGTTGCGAGTGTGCTTTGCTGACTTGGACTTGGAGAGTATCTCCTCGCCTAGACCATCCCCTGCTTTGTTTCTGCTTCACATTCAGTCATCATGAGTAATGTGAGGGAAACATCCTTTCATGAAAATCTTGGTCAAATGTAACATCTTAGTGTTAATTGGAAATTTGGGACCAACTTATACATACAACATGAGTTATAAAGGTCAAATATACGTGTCTAATAAAAATTTTTATTAGGAAAAAATATATTTATTAACTTACATATGAACGTACATACGCTTATTTAATAAGAATTATGCTAGTGTCAGCTAGGTGCAGGTATAAAAAAGCTTGTTATTTAAACTCATTTTTTATGAAATATTTAAAACTTATTTATTATTAGAGATTTTAATAAAATATAAGCTTATCAAAATCTCATCTAATAATAAATAAATTACATTTTTATGTTATATATATATATATATATACATGGTTATTAAACTCTCGAGTTAACTCGTAAACTCTTACGAATTTACGATTTCACTACACAAAACGAGTTAACATTCATGTAAACTCTTTTTTGGTAAACTCGTACGAGTTTAAGTAAACACTCGATTTTACTAGCGAGTTTACGAGTTAAAATTTACTTACGAGTTTACCTCAAGATGTATAAATTTGGTAACTTTTTTAGATACTTAGTTGACTTTGTGTGTGTTAGACAATATCTATTAAGTTTACTAAGCCGATTTTATATATTTATCATAATTGTGATATGTTTTGTAAAACTATAAAGTAATACATGTACAGAATAAAGTATGACATAACTAAATATTATGCATTAAGGTATATTTTATAATATTTTTTCATTTATTTTATTTTAAAGTTAACATTATTCAATGTCAATTATGAATACAAAATTTAATCATGTTTAGTGTCTAATTATATTGCTTATAACATATATTTTTTACATATGTAAATTCTTACGAGTTTATGATTCAAGTTTGCTAAGCCTGTACGAGTTTACTTAAACTCTCGAGTTTAATAACCTTGTATATACATACATACAGAGTTCTCACCCTTCATCCTCCCTCCTCCATTTACAAGTTATAGACAAAACTGATTATTTAAAAAAATTAATTATTTTAACAAATAAACTAAACGAAACACAGCTTCAAAAGTTAATCACTTTAACTGAGAGCACAGCACATAGTTGGGTGAAAATTAAAGTTAATCTGAGACACAAACAGTCATGCAAGCTATATGCAAATAAAATTCAATTAGCTCTTCTTCAATCGAGTCAAACTTAGTTTGACTGAGATAGGAGTGTACTTAATTAGCATACAAGGTGGGGCAGACACCACTGATTACCTTCGTGCAGACCTAGAAAGAGGGTCCCTTCGGTCCAAGGACACAAGGGGCGAGCTTGATCTTTGTGAAGCAGCGAACCTAGGAGACCCAACCAGACGGCCCCCGGGAGAGTTAGGAGACGAAGCCAGCACCTGGCGTGCCTCTTCCAACCACCCTTCCGTCAACCTTCCACTATTACTCCTCCCAGCAGTCATCTTCACGTCGTCATCCTCATCATCGTCATAAATCACTGCGTACGTATCTCTTCCTCTTATTCCTCCGGTAAGGTCATAGGTTGTTTTGTCCCTGTCCGCTGTCCCAAAGAACATGTCGTTCATGAAATCCGTGATGTCCGGCACCTGCTCCTCCGTCCTGCGCACCATCTTCTTCTGTGGCCCTTTGCGTTCTTTGCTCAACCTTCGCTCCATAACACACACCCAAAGAATATTATAGAGAATGAAACGATGAATTTGTGTGATTTAATTTGGAATCTAATTTGAGAAATGGTTTATTATTAGACTTATATAGGTTTGATGCATAGAAAGCATCAGTTTGACTTGGCATGCAATAAGTGTTCTGGTGCCGGAGATAATGTGGCGCTACCGATGTCTTCTTCTATGTGTGTTTTGTCGGTGTACTTAGCTTCATATATATGTCATGCTATCACCTATATATGGCATTAACCCAAAGTGCAATGTTTTCACGTAAAGAAAAAATAATAGCATGTGGGGGGACACCGACACGCGTTTTATTATTTGATGAGATCTCTTTGAGGTGTGTGAACCCTATTAGAAATTCATTTGATTGTGTATAAGTGTGTTGGTATAGGACCTCACATAAAATAAATACAACTAGAGAAATGATTGATTTAACCTTAGGAAGCACAAACACTTTATGGGAGTCATGTTTGCATATTTGACACACTGCGAACACCGTCACACGAAGACGCTCGTCAGATATCTGTGTCTTATGTGTTCAAAGGTGTCCAAAGCCATGTCCAGGCGTGTCTAGATTATACCCGAAAGTTTTCAGGCTGTGTCCTAGCAATATGGACCCTTAAAAAATTAGTAACAATCGACATATGAAACTGTATAGAATGCATTGTGGGTTTAGAAAGCATTGAAAATTAGTAATTTAACATCAATGAAAATATCATAACATTATTTTAAATCTTGGATTATATACACACACACACATTGTGTCTGTGTCTTGTAAATTTTATAAGATAGTGTGTCCTGTATCGTGTTGAGTTTCGTGTCTGTGTCAGTGTCCGTACTTCTTAGGTCTAACCTATTCTTCTATTCATCTCATTCGTGCGTATACATGTCAAAATTTGAAATTCAAATAATGAAATGAATTTAAAATTTGTATAGGATAAATAAGAAGATAAGTTAGACTAATTAAAATGTAAGATTCTCAAACATCTTGTAAATAACACAACTCATTAACATACCCAAAGCCAAGTCCAACTTACTAATGATTTTTCTTCTAATTCGTCGTTGGACACCATCCCAAACCAAAACTTTGGGCCTCTACTATTCCAGGAAAAGAAATATCCGACTCCAAAACTCTTTCTCGCTCATTATTAGGCCTCACCAAAATTTTTGTTCTAATCTACACACCAAAAAGAGAATATTTCTAACTCTTTAAACTTGGACTTATCCTTTTTCATTGAATCTCTCATTCATAACCAGGAAAAAAAAATACTCTTTAAACAATAGACGGGAAAAACGTAAAAGATCAGTTAATCCCTTTTTAGATAAGGAGATTGTGCTGTTTGGATTAGATTAATAACAGATTGTAGATTGCTAAAATCGCTAGAGGCGGTAACAATTTGCTTTCTTAAAACAAAAAAAACAAAAAAAAAACACATGAGAACACATGATAAGATGGGACAATCACTACAAGAAAAATAACAAATTGCAGCGATTTAGAAGGCATTTAGCGCCGATTTTGAACTACCACCTGAAGCAAATCACAACAGTTATGTAACCGCCGTTAAATCCATTGTGGCAATTCATCGTAACCGCTAGAATAACTATTGTGAAGTGCACTAGAAATTTAGCAGCAATTGTAACCACCACGAATATTTAAATTCAAATTTTTGTTTCATTGGCGGCGGTTCTAAACCGCCATGGAATTTATTGTTTAAAAGTTCTGAAAAGATTACGGCTGTTTATAACAGCCGCTATTTTCGCTATTTTGAAATTGAGTATTTCTTTTGCGGCGGTTCGTAATCGCCACTAAATTCAACAATATTTTTTAAAAAATTATTGATTACTTTTTATTTATATATTTTTTTCTATCCAAAAAAATTATAATTTTTTTTCAAAGTCCTACAGCAATTAATGTACTACTATAAACAAATTATTATACTCTAAAAAGATTCATAATATTCTACTATAAAAAGTCAGATACAAGTCTAAATTTACATTTAAAATTCGCTAAAACCATAAAACACTTCCATTTTTTACATCAACAATGTGAAAGGAAAAAAATATTATGAAGGGGAAAAAAATGAAACAATAGTAAATAAAAAAAAACTAAATAATAGTAAATGATTGAAGGGATCAATGACTTTGACCCTTGAACCAAGGCTTGTATTATTGAGAGACGTTTGTATATTCTAAAAGAGCTGGATTATACCTGTAAAATTGGCATACAAGAATAATGCAAAATATAGTTAAATTCAATATATAGTACTTGAAACACGTTACACAAGTTAAATGAGAGAACTCAGTTACTAATAACTATATATGACTTGAATAAGAGGAAGCAAATACCTGCATCAAAATTATAAAATAAATTATTACTACATTATTCTGAAATTTGGTTTTATCCTATTTGATTTTTACTAATTTAAAAAAATAAATCACTTTTAAATAATAAATTATAATTAAATTTAAAAATAATTAAATATTTTCCTTTTTTGACAAATCTATTTGAAAATGAAATTTAAGACTTTAATTTATTTTAATTCCAAAACATTAAATTGAAATTCTGCATTATAATTTTGGTTTCAACATTAAAAGGGAGCCACAAAACTCGGAGTTAGGAAAGGTGATGCAGTCCTTATTCTTTAATCATTGGTCTTTCTTTCGCTGATTCAATCAAGACACGAAAAAAAAAAAAACAAAATGGAGCCTAAAAGAATTTAAATTGATTAAAAAGGATAAACATCCTGTTTTGTATATAATCATAATGCTCAAGCGTGTAACCCCATGTCCAAAGGCTCAACAGCATATCCTTCATATCCTTAACCCATTGCAAACCCCGATCCACTTGAGGAAGAGAAGAAAACAATCTAAATAAGACAAAGCCAACCAATAAAATGTTGCACTCGATTCGGCAAATGGCCAAGTATATACCTCCTTGACCAAACTAAACTTTAGTAATACATCAAGTGAGATGGCCCTTTACCATGCTTTAGGGACACTTTAACAACTTGGTGATGTTACTACTAACTAATTTGATTACTTTTTCCTTCAAACTTTGGTTCCTAGCATTTTGGCATTTTGACTCCTAATGCCCGGCGTTACTCGAAAATCAAGTTACATTTAATTTTATATAACTTAATATCATATGGGTTTCTCCTTTATGATAAAGGTGGACTCTCGAGAACTTTATGGGATAAATATGTCATACTACTTAATTTATTCATTTTCAATAATTTTATAACTAAATCCATCAAATTTCGTTACCATTGTATGATCTAATATGACATATTAATAAATTATATGATTTAATATGATAAATTAATATTTTTCA
This sequence comes from Nissolia schottii, assembly GCA_003254905.1. Classification (NCBI taxonomy): domain Eukaryota; kingdom Viridiplantae; phylum Streptophyta; class Magnoliopsida; order Fabales; family Fabaceae; genus Nissolia; species Nissolia schottii. Next base: position 111,612 of record QANU01094326.1, on the reverse strand, counting down.
ATACAATATTAGTAAAGGTCTATCATAATCTCAAATGGCTCGCAAATCTCTAAATTTCTTATAAGTAGACTCTTTTAATAATTTAATTAATGAAAAGTTTATTATGATCATAGAAAACATGAAATGATAATAAAATTTGATGAATTTAAAAATTATCAAAAATGGATGAATTAAGAAACATGGGTAAATAAGCAATCGCCATATATAAAAGCAATTAAACTCAAAGTTCATCATCCCATTCAGATTACCAATTGCACATAGGGTTCTTGGAGTTGGAAACTCAGTAAAGTGAGTATGGCAGCAGCACAAGGGCTTGTGGTAGCAACGCTTTTTCTTTGGTGCTTAGTTGGAACTTGTTATGGGAGCGTTCTCTTATCTTCCTTGAAAAGAACCGTTGATGTCAACGCTTCCCCAAAGCAGGGACAAGGTAAATAATAGTAAAACACAAAGCTTTTGCCCCTAATTCTCACAGCTTTTTCTCTATCTCGATTTAAATTCTCTGAACTCAAAACAAGTTTTTGCTCCTTGTGATCGATCGGTGACATAAATTTCTGAACGAAATCAAGATTTTGCTAATTATTGTGGGACTTGTGTTTGCTTTAACTTCCCACTTGAGTTAGCGACTAAAATGTTCCCTAAATTTTAACCATAAAAAAAATAAGGGTTAATTATGTTTTTAGTTCCTGTAAAATTTGAAAGTTTGGTTTTAGTCCCTATATAAAAGTTTTAGTCCTCGCGAAATTTAAAAGTTTGGTTTTAGTCCCTAGAACTGGATGGGAGTTGACTGCGCTAACGTGGACGCCTCAGGCGCTAACGGGACGCGCCACATGGGATGCCACGTGGCATAACCCCCCAAAAACTCAATCCATGACCCATGACCCAGAGGCCCACCCGACCTGACCCGTTTTTAAATTAAAATTTAAAAAAAAAATTCAAACAGCCCTTGATATGTGTTTTCATAATTTTTATTTTATTTTAAAATTACAGGGACTATTTTGGTCCATAACTCAACCCTTGATATGATTTTTCTATGGTAAATATACCGCGTCCTAAAAGTAGTAAATAGTGACAAAAGTTGTCATACCCACGAAGACTAATCATGAAATAATCGCTAAACGAATAAATTGAAATTGTTATTTTGGTTGTTTGTTAACTAAGACCTAAAAATTCAAAAAGAAAAAATTCAAAAATTTAAAATAAAAAAAAGAGATAAGAATGTTTATATTTAATTCTATGGGAAGAAAACTTAAGGCATTTGACTTATCCTATTACGAAATAATTCAATTTCAATTATTCAATTATGATTCAATCAATTGTTATTAGTTAGAACTCGTTTTCTAATTACTAGTCTCTCTCAAGAACTAGTAATTATCTTATCATGAGATGGAAGCCTAATCTCTTAGGGCAAACTAATCACTTGAATCCTAATTTAATCTAAGAGCTCTCAAATAAGAACCACATAAGTCGTGTTTGTTCCTTTCATATTTTCGCTCAACCTATGGTTATTTTAGCATGTGCATTCTCATACTCCTTCTCTCGAGTTGCATACAAGACAATAAATCATTTAATCGGTGATGAAGCAACCAAAAGCAATAAGTACAACATAAAATAACACAATGAACAATTCATTATAGAATAACCTCGATTAAATTATCATAACACAATAGTTTACATCATAGCCCTAAGTTAAGGGAATTAGTTCATGTTCCAAGAAATAGCAAACATAAACATCAGAGTATGAGAAGAAGAATTGCATAGAAGAATTATAGGTGAAATTCCCAAAAACTATGATTCCTCTGCTCTCGCTTTGGAACTTTCGCCTTCGATCTTACTCCTTGTGCTCTCCTAGGGTTATTGCCTCTGCTCATGCGTGAATGAATTATGCGTTCATCATTCTTCTCATACTGTTCCTAGTCAAAATTACCAAAAAGGACATTGGTTTTCCTAAATTTGTATTTTTCAGTTTTACGTGGCACTACTCGAGCAGTGCTCTAGAAAAATAGTTTCTGGTGCTCTCTGTCGTAGCACTACTCGAGTGCTGCTTTGCACTACTCGAGTACTACTCTAAAAAATCAATTTATGGAGCTCTCTGCCTTAGTACTATGAGTAGTGCCCCTCAAAGTCCCAATTTGTGCAGCATTTTACTCCTTGATGATTTCCGAACTTAAAAATCATTCAACAAACACTTCAAACTATTCAAAAACATGCATGTTTATGTATCAAAAACCATGGACTAATACAAATATCAACATGGACTAAAAGACTCTAAAAACAACCTAAATTACCCTAGATCAAACAAGTTTTCTAACCAAAAAAAACAAAGTAAAAATAACTCTCATTGAAGAGTCATCAACCCTCCACATTGAAGTCTACTCCTTACTTTGCACTAGTTTGCTACCATCCGAGATTTGAACAAATGGATCCTTGATATTCACCCCCTTTTCTATAATTTAAAAATGCATAAAAAATATCACGAGATAGATTCATGCTAAATTTCACTTTTGGGGGGATTAAGTACACCAGCTACTTTTGGGTTGGTATGTTAAAGTTTTTTAGAGTTTGTTACTGTTTTAAAAATATATAATTAATTTTTTTTTTTTGTATGCTGGAGGCTTCTAGCTTGCAACTTGCATTTTTAAGTGAATGATTCATCAAGAGAATATATGGTGAGTCTCGATAAAATATTTGTCTCTTTTACCCTTTTCCTCTCTCCTCTCTTCTCTCTCCCTACCTTCCCCCCACACAATCTTCCACTCATCATCCTCTTCCTCTTTGGNAATATGGAGTTTCATTTTTTTTCACTCGTATTTAAAACATAAAAAAAAACAATATTCTCATCAAGAAAAATGTATAAAATAAATACAATGAGATAGACATTCATGCTAATTTTACCGTTTTTCTCTCAATCAAAATGCTACTCCCTCCGGTTTTATTTACTTATCCATATTTTAATATTGATATTTTTATAAATATTTATTCACTTCCTAAATTTATACCATGTTAATTATTCTTTTTTTACTATATCCCTATTAAATAAACACAGTCTCTCATGTTTATATGCTACTAAATTTCAACTAGTTTCATTGTCTCTATACTCCATCCATCTATAAATAATAGACCTTTAAGGTTTTTACATACAGACTAAGGAAACATTAAAATTATATATTTTTGACAAAAATATCTTTATTAATGAGTGTGGTGACATAGATAATTGAATTAAATAAGTTGGTACTAATGAGCACGTGAGAAAAAAATGCGTAAGGGTAAATTTGAAAAAGTTTAATTAATACTGCATTAAAATCTTAAAATGATAGTTATTTGTGAATAAATTATTTTTTGTTAAAATGTTGATTATCTGTGAATGGATGAAGTATTAAAGAAAGATAATTATATAAAATATTATCAATTCTTTTTATAAGTTTTAATATTTTTTTAATTCAAGTAGACAACTAAAAAGAAATAGAAGGGAGTAGTAAATTCTGCGTTTTCCTTTTGGTCAAATAATGCTAAATTCTAATTTTGTTATAACAAAAATGACGCAAGCAGTGCTCAGTGCCGGCATAGACAAAATCACCGTGACGTGGGCACTAAACAAGACCGTGCCAGCTGGCACAGCCTCAGCCTACAAGACCATCAAGGTGAAGCTATGCTACGCGCCCATCAGCCAACGAGACCGCGCGTGGAGAAAGACGGAGGACAACCTCTCTCGGGACAAGACCTGCCAGCACGAGATCGTCGCGAGGCCCTACGACGCTTCTTCAAACGACGCCGTTCAAAGCTTCGAGTGGCTCGTCGATCGCGACGTGCCCACGGCCACGTACTTCGTACGCGCCTACGTGCACGATCAAAACGACGTCGAAGTGGGTTACGGTGAAACCACGGATGAGAAGAAGAGCACCAACTTGTTTGAGGTCGAAGCGATCACTGGGCGCCACACCTCGCTGGATATCTCCTCTGTTTGCTTTAGCGCTTTCTCTGTTGTGTCCCTTTTTGTGTTCTTCTATGTTGAGAAGAGAAAGGGAAAAAATTCTTCCACAGAGCAAAAAGTGAATGCGTGACAGACATAGGACAACAACTAAATACCATCTCACCGGATGAAGTCTCGTAATGGATCAAGAGGACTTTTGCATGTTTACCATTAATGTTGTAAAATTGTCTTTAGTTTCTACAATAAAGGATGTATTTTAGAGAATAAAGTTTACAAATTGTTCATGAAAAATGATATTAATATCTTGTTAGGCAGAAGGACATTTTAGTGTCTTGGATGGCACTACTGCATCAGCATAAGCGAGGGAGTTGGGAAATGCTTCATGAGAGGGTGCAAAGCTTTAGCCATTGAATTGTCTTTGCCTATCTTATGGAAGAGAAATGTTAAGACAAAGAATAAGAATGACGAGGGACTTTGATTATCTCGTCTCTTAAATATACATGTAAGAATTGCAAAATTTGTACATTAGCATTTGGCATAATTGGGTCAACTTGACCATATTTTGCTATTTGGTACTCACGAGTTATTTAAAAATCAGGTAAGAAATTAGTTTGCTTGGGATAAATATTAGGGCGACCCAAAATACATAATTAAGGAGGTCCAAAGACATTGTTTTTGTTGTTGGGTTGAGTCGTGGCCCAGTTCGTGTGAGAGCTAATGTGGATGACGCCAATGGCCCAATGAGCATGGACGAGTGGGCTCCGCCCAGTATAAAGAGCCACGTAATTTCTAGAGCACCAATTTTGGAAAGGTGCAACACCTAGGAAAGGGGAAAATCCCCCTTCTCGAGGATCCCACTTCTCAAGGACGTTGTAGAAAGCTTACTTGATGGAACTATTCACTATAACGTTGTTGTACCCTAGTGTAGCCTAGGTAGAAAATCACCATTTAGATAGAGAAAACCACCTGGGTTAATGCCTAAAGGTGGATGAAAGGATCAATAGTGGATCAGAGAACTAAATGTACATAGGAAAGCCAAGCGAAATGCTTAAGTTATGTTACAAATCATAGAATACTATATTATATATCTCTTGGATGATAAATAGGGGGCTCAATCACATTTCTATGATATTTTTTTTTTGTAGATATACAACATTATGGTGTTTTTAGAGGTGTTTACCAAAATATGGGTTTTTTCTAATTTTATTTGGAGCTAAAAGCCCAATTCAAACAAAAATATTCAAATTCGAACTAGAAGTCCCAATTTCAAAAGTTCATACTTCAACACATCAAAAAGCATCACATAGGGAGGCATGAAAATCAAAACATTACGATCACCAATTGTTTTAGTTTTGATGAGGACCTAGCCTTTGAGCTAGCAAAGGGTTGAGATGCCTCTATTGAAGGTAATTTGATGAGTAAACTTTTAAATTCGTCTCCAAGGTTGACATCTGTACATCAAATTCATCCCTGATATTAAGGATTCGACCAAATTTGATGGACAAATTTGCTATTTTTTAAATCTCATGGACAAAAGTTTTACTCACAAGTTGATAGTCGAGAACTTAAATCAAGGGATACGTAAGATCAGGTCACTTGGTCACCACAACATGAATATTTTTAATTTAATATATCTCATGCAAAGCTGTTCAACTGTTTTACACGATCAATCACATTCAAAACACAATCATGTCTGAAATAACCTCCAATCATGTCGCTGCTGCTGCATGTTGCATCCCTGCCCCTCTCAAAATCGAGGGAATGAAAGGTTGTGTGGAAATTAGGTGGTTCATGAAGCAAGTTCCAGCTCCGACTGAGTTATTCCAACTTCTTTTAAATAAAAATTCCCGTGGCTAGGACTGAAATACGTGTCTTCCAAACATCAACACACCTTGCTATTACAAATCAACTTCAAGATTGAAAATACATGTCTGTACTCTCCATTCTGTCGATTCCGACTAGTGATATTCTGTCATGATAAACATCGACGTTTCCAAATGCATCCGTGCCAGGAGGACATTCCAGAGCAGCTTCAAGAACTCTATGGTGGACTCCATGAGAATCGATGGAGTACCCACCTTGGTGAGCATGTCCAGCAAGACAAACCTTCACACAATTGTATCTGTGTATCAAATCCATCACTTCGTCATAATTCCACAATAGTGATTCCTCGGCTGTTGCACCAGGATCTAGAGGCAGATGGCAACAGACCACCACCTTCTGTTTCAATTCTGATGCATCCTTGAGAACACCATCCAACCATTCCATTTGTTCCTTTCCAACACCTCCATTGAACATAAGAAACCTTCTTTCAAGGCCTACCAAGCCATCTGGACTGTTCTTATCCTCATTCGGATTCTTCCCCCGCAAGAATTTCAAGGCCTCCAATGTTTTTGGATAATCTCGAGGCCAACCAACGGCACTGATGTCATAGCCATCCAGAACTATGAATCTATACTCAGGCACTGGTGAAAAATCATAGTAAGCACGGCTATCAAGAGTTTGGATCTTCAATAACGGAAGTAACTTGCTGCGAGGAAGATTGTATAGGCAGTGATTGCCAATCATATGATACACGGGTCCCCTAAACACCTCAAATTCATCCACAACTTTCTTTACAGCATTAAGAGATTGATCTTTTGGACAAAACCCATCGACAATATCTCCAAAGTTCATCACAAACTTATGCTTCTGAAGAGTATTCCATTCTTTAACTGCTCTCTGCAACACAAGAATACTATGCCTATAATACCGTGGAACACCAAGGAAGGAGCGACCGTCAGGAATGTCAGCATACTGGACATCAGAAATCAATCCAAAAGAAAATAGAGGTTGTCTCCCTTGTGCAGAGACTAGTCCGTTAGCAGAACCCATGGCGTATCCAAAAGCTCCTATTATACATACAACATCCACACAGTCTTCAAAATTGTACTTTCTGAGTGCAATATGAAACAAAAAGCAAACATCTCAGCATCTGAGCATAGTGATCTATCATCTACATATGAGTGTCAAATTTTCTTTCTGTCATCCATTATAAAGTTTTCAGAGTTACAGGAACAAAAATACACCAAGCACATATAAAATAGTGTTTAAATTCATCAAGCACTCCACCATGAAACTTATCTTGCTCTGTTATAAGGGAGTTGGATAATTAATGATTGAAGATGAATGCTTCATCCAAATTTAAATTTGGATTAGCAAAAAGTTAGTGCATGCTTATTTTTTTATTATGTTGGGGGAAAACAATCATTTTTCTTTCCAAAAATTCCCTTAAATTTTTTTTAGTTATTAACTTATAAGTTATTTTCATACCAAAATAAGTTAATTCATACACACTTAATCTCATTAACCTTACCCAAGACAAGAGAAGATGACAGTAAGCAAGCCAGAATCTACAAATAACAACCCCAATTTACAAACTTCAGCTTATCTACAACCACAACCACCGTTTTTGTTGTAGGGACCACAATCACAAGTTTTAGAGAAATTCTTGTGTGGTCATGGAGCGTCATGCTTCATATGCTGCGCTCCAGGCCAAACAATGAACAATCCTACGGTAGAGGACCCACCATGACCACACAAGATTTTCTGCAAGTTTAAACACATTCTTACAGCCAATCAAAGCTTAATGCTATAAGCTATAGTTGAGGTTTATGGCATGTCCTCTTTTGAAATGAGGCAACTTTCTTTCTTTCTTCCTAATTCTTTTCATTCTGACAGGAAAAACTAGTATATGTTAACTGTTAAGCCCTTTCACAGCACAAATTATCCACGACATAAGAAAAGCAACTAACTAAAATTGCTTAGTCATCATATAACCCATGCCCAATTCTGATGAAGTTTCCCAATCTACCATATCCACGGAAGAAATTAGCAATTGAGGTAGGGCTTCACGAGAAAAGGGTTCCAATCGTGGTTGTCATCACATTATTACAGCTCCGACACAGAGGTATTTCATGTCAAACAGTCACAGGTTCTTATCTAAGTTTTAACTCGATTGCAACTATTTCAGCGCCTGAAACAAATTAGTGAAATGAAATGGCCCTGAATCATACTAAATTAGAGCAATATTCCCTATCCCAGCTGGAATTTGAAAACGGCAACTCAACCAGTAAGAATCAGACAATCCAGAAACGAATAAATAGCTCAAGTTTTGCATTGACATGACAATGAAACAAAGAAGACAGAAACGGTTGCCAGAGAAGCACAGGGGGCTTACGAGTGTCAGTAATCTGAAACGATGTCGTTTTGGTGGACTCGCAGTCTACTGAAAGCAGAGAGAGACGCGAAGAACAGAAGAGGGAGATGAGTGAATGGGTTTCCGTCGAGGTCTGGAATTGGGAGGAATTTGAGATTCTTCGTAAGTCGTGAGTCGTCGTAAGGAAGGAAACAAATGAAATGGTGCTTTTTGTCGCCCCCTCTCGTTTCAAGTCTTCACCAATTGTTGAACGCCACCTGTTCTTAGTAACGCGTTACCCACCGAAATCCACCAGAGACTTTTTGGCTAAAGCTGCCATGTGCATTACGTACGGGGTAAATGGACTTGAAAGTAGGGCTACCAATGGGGCGGAGTGGGGGTGAGTATTATATCAGCTACTCTCACATTCTATTAACATTAATTTTTATTTGTTCTGTTTTTCTTTTTTTGGTAGGTTTTAAATATTATAACTTGCACCCGCTCCATGGATATGTACTCTGTCCCATTTTTTATAATATCTGTAGAAGTACTATAAAATTTAATTCACATACAGATTAATATAGTTGTATAATAAATGTTAACATTTAACATTGATTAAATATAGAAGGATCTAATAGAAATAAAAATTAAATAACAAGCAAATAACAGACAAATAACAATCAACTCTTCAACAAATCATACAGAAATATTTAAGATACATATAAGTTTCAAATAAATTTCAAATAACAAAAAAAAAATCATTTCTTGTCTGTTGTGCAACTTTCCAACACTTGAAGCTATCATGCTTCATTATCCACATCTTCTTCCACATCATTAATCAATTGATAATCATCCATAGCAATAGGTTTTCCCCCTACAAATTAAACATGATAAATTCATTAATAAATCGATTATTGTTATTAGAAAACCAAAATTAAAAAAAGTAGATAAAACATATGAAACAATGCCTTTGTCCATAGCACTTGACCACAACTAATTTTGACAGCACATCAAAGCTTCTATTGTGTCTTCATGTAAATTAGCAAGATGAGGACCAATCAAGCGACTACTCGCACTAAACTTAGATTCAGAAGCAACAGTGGTTACAGGTACAGCAAATACATCTCTAGCAATTTTTTGAAGAGTTGGATACTTAGCCATATTCACTTTCTGCCAAACTAAAATATTAAAATCATGAGTTATTGGAACAACATCTTCTTCTATGTTATAATTAAATTCAGTTTTCACAAATGAACCCTATGCTTTCTTCAACTTTCTAAGATACAATTCTTACGCAACTTCATCATCTTGATCATCAGATTGAGTGAGTTCTTGTGTAGAAAACTCATGCAAATTTGAGCTTGGAGAACCTTCCCTTTGTTGATACTATATGACCAAGTCATTGCATAACTACTGAATTCTTTGAACTTATTTTGAACACCCAATTGGGTCGGCATATAATCTAGAGAATTTGTACTCAAGAAAACAACAACTCCCATAAATGCCATTAATTTCATTCCAATACTTATCAAACTTTCTCTTCATATTACAATGCCATTACTTTTTCATTAAAGTTTTATATAAATTTTTTATTTTATATATATAGATATTTATAATATGTAATATATAAGGTGCTGAGTGGGTAGGGGCGGGTTTATCCTATACCCCATCCTGCCCCGCCCAGTAGACAAAACCCGCCTTACTCTAAGGTGGGTTTTAAACCCACCCCAAACGGGTTGGGTAGGGTGGGTCCTCCGTGAATAGAGTTCGTGTTGTCGCCCCTATTTGAAAGTGTGGCTCACACATTTAAAAAGTGCACTAATGTGAGTTTACGAGTTAAAATTTATCTATGAGTTTATTTTAAAATGTACAAATTTTATAACTTTGTTAAATACTTACCTAACTTTGTTTAGGTTAGATAATATATGTTGAGTTTATTAAGCTAATTTCATATATTTATCATAATTGAGCTATATTTTATCGAATTATAAAATAATACACGTCCAAAATAAAGTATGATATAATAACTAAGTGTCATGCATTAAGATGTATTGTATGATATTTCTTTCATTAATTTAATTTAAAGTTAACATTATTCAATTTCAATTATAAATGCAATATTTAATCATGTTTAGTTCCTAATTATATTGCTTATAATATATTTTTTTACGTTTGTAAACTCTTACGAGTTTACGATTCAAGTTTGCTAAGTCTCCACAAGTTTATTTAAACTCTTGAATTTGATAACCTTATTAATGATACTTGTTGTCGGCAGGACATTGCGACATCTCCCCAATGTGCCTAATGTGCTATAGAGAAGAAAATCATTCTGCATTGTCTCTAATTGTGCCCAAAGGCAGGGAAGATTTGGTTGGTTGATTGATCACCATAGGTTCTTCACTAGCTTCAAAATGAGTTGTGATGCTACGCTTTGGTGCACTACGATCTGGTGGATTTGGCAGTCTAGGAATGTTGGAAAAATTAGGTCTTTGAAGAGTGTTTTAAACTTAGTCTATGTGTTATGGTGAAAGTCAAAGTCCAACATTGTTTGAAGTTGATTTCTTGAAAGCCTTTATAAGTAAAATTAGTTTACTATTAAATACTTAGTATTGGGCTAGGCAATGTGAACTTAGGCTCTACCATAACACACATGCGCGTTGAAACACCCTAGCTAACTGTTTACCCGTACGTAGTAAACAAAGCTCACTAGGTTGTTGTCTACCTGGTCGGAATACCTTAGTCCATAGTTATCTTTTGAAAATAATTGTTGCTCAAGAATATAAGGACCCATTTTAAACTTTTGCTTGTACCACATCAATACTAAAATAGAGCCATGCATTGGAATAAAACAAATATAACAAGGCGGATAACATTATCATAACTAGAATCTGTAATATACATCCATTGGGTCCACCATACAAGGTCACATAGTATAAGATATACATAATATGTACATAGATCAAAATATCAAATACATAATCCAGAATACACAACATCAAAATACAAGGACTACTGGAATGCTACTCAGTATGTCCTTGGCAAAATGTAAATGTCTAACTATCTCCTAGCCGCTCATGGCTCCGCTGACAGCTCATCTGCATCCTCAAAATAGGACTCATCATCTTCTGTACCTGAAGTCATAAAACAGTGGGAATGAGAACGGTAGGTTCTTAGTGGGAATAACTTTAGTTCCTGAGTCTCGTATCAGATTATGTCGGACTTCAGGCCGCTCAGAGATCTCTAGTGAACATACATACTAAAGTCCCTACCATTTATTATCTGGCCTATCTGAACGGCTTTATTTGCATTAATATGTGACATGGGAACTACTCTTGCTTACTACATTCTCGTGCTGATTAATATTTCGTGTAAACCGTCTTGAGCGTGCTCTCGACGGTACGGCATAACGGCAGACTATACATTCAAGTAATGACACTATATAACAGAATATATTCAGAGTACATTCAGCATAACAGAATCATCGGAATATGCATCACATAGTCATCCAAAGTAAGCATAACAGAATCAGCAGAATATATGTAACATAGTCAGCAACATAAACATGACAGAATCATCAGAATAACACGTCTAACAGAATGTAACAACATAACAGAGTGTAACAACATAACAAAATATGTGTTATTCCCACCATAGTAATGTCCTCTGTTGACACTAGTATGACGGAATAGCCTCACACCCTCAGTATAGGCCGACACTGTCTAGACCTTACTACGGTGGGCTTCCACTTGTCGTGTGCCCCCTCGGGACCCCTCGACAGTGGGCGGATATTGTACCCCCACCTAAGCTTGCCCCCTTTCGACAATGCATAGGCGTGGTAACCGCACACCTCCAGGTATGCCATATCGACACCACCTGTGGCGGGCTTCCACATTCAGGATGCCTCGACCTCCTGAAGTGGGATCATAGTGGCTCACGTGATCACAGCCTGTTCAGCATGTGGCATATAGCCAATTTTAGCATTGGGCATTTGCCCTGTTTCAGCAGCATTGGGCATTGGCCCTTTCTCAGCAGCATTGGGCATTGGCCCTTTTCAGCATTGATGGTACCTGCAGCATGGCATACTGGTTTTCCTATGGTTCGTTTCAGCATCTTTACTTACCTCAGAGTTAATTATCATGTCTTTAACTAGGTGTATCATGAATGCACGGAATGCTACAGATATCATCACGGATTACATATAATATGCATGTTCGGTACATTTTCTTTACATACAGCATATACTTCATAGAATTCAACTATCAATCACAGATATAGCAATAAATACTGGTCTATGAACCTCAAGAGGGCGCCATAAACTTTCTCTAGCCTCAAGCCGCTCAGCGAAAACTGATGTTCGCTCAGCGGTTTGAGCCTCTGCGCTCAGCGATAGAGGTTGTATCGCTCAGCGGTACTGACCTCATCGCTCAGCGGCTGAAACTTTCTCGAATTTTCTTCCACCGCCTTACTTTAAAAATATCTTTTTAACTTTTCACGTGGGCTTCAGCCCGCTCAGCGGCACCTGAGCCTCCGCTCAGCGGCCCCTGTGCGAGAGCTGAAAACTGAATTGCTCATCTCTTCTATTTTCTTTCCTTAGCTTTCATGGAACCCTACATGAGTTTCACACATAATTCAAGCACAATAATCCTATCTAATCCAGGTCACAAGACCCTTCAGAATTGTCTTCCTAAGTCCTAACATCCTTTCTAACATTTATGTTCATAATATCCCAAAATTCACATACATACATACAATCACATAAACATCATTCACCATCAAAGAGGTGAGGAACTAGAGTTACCCACTTCCTCAAGAACTTGTTAATGCTAGAAGGAAGAGGAAATCAAGCCTTGCTTGCTTGTTTGAAGCCTCCTTGACCTAAAATGAAATTCTTAACATAATTAGGGCAACATAGGTTATGGAAGCGTGGTTCTTCACCAAGGGATGAAACTCACCAACTACTCTTGATTTGCCTTCCTTATGGACTTAGGAATGAATTATGATGATGAGAAAGATGAACTTTAAGCTTTCCTTGCTTCCTTGAGTTCTTTGTCAAGAGAGAGTAAAAACCTAGGTTATGGAGATTAGGGTTTTGGGACTTGATGTTCTTGCTTCCAAATGGAGAGGAACTCTTAGCCTTGCTACTAGCTTGTCTTCTTGGTGTCTTTAGGAATGAATTATGAAGATGGAAAGCAAGAATGATGGTTGAACTTTGGTGAAGCTTAGGTGAGATTTAGGTTTAGGAACTTAGGAGAAATGAAAAATGAAAGAACTTTGAAGTGTATGTGTGTGTATTTCGGGTATGAGGGCTGGCCGTGGCTTCTCATGGCCTTTGGCCATAATTATTTTCCAATTTTACCCTTAGTGTATTTTAGGTCATATTCGCTCATTAATTATTTATGTCCGGACGTCCTAAAAATATTCCGGACACACCGTTGTGACCTATTAATTATCCTTGTTAATATTTAAATCTTAGTTGACCTATTCTTACATTTAATCCCATATTAATATATTTTACAGACTCCTGTGAATCGCGAGGAAATTAGGCTAAAACCCTAATTTCGACCCGAACGTCACCAGACGCCACGAGATCGCAGAATTATTATTTTAACTAATATTAAAGAGAAAAATTTAATATTTGAATTTTATTTTATTTTTATCTCACCTTTTCCTTCTTATTATATTTTTAATTCTTTCCTAGATAACATCTTAACTGAAGGGAAAAAGTAGGGTTGTTACACGCGTTGCCCCGCCCCGTCTCGTCTTGCGCATGTAGGTTCAATGGATCATTTTACTTTGCATTTTATTTTTTGACTAGATTTTTTGTACATAATTGTTGGAGAGTTGATGGGCCTTGTGGCTGTTGGGGCATTTGTGGCCTTGTGGCTGTTGGGGCGTTTCTGGCTATTGGCCCAACAATCACTTTAGACCTCTGACCTGTATAAGACCCATATCTACTTTAGACCAGATACACCAACAACTCCAATCTCTTACTCTTATTCCTCTGCTTACTCCATATTTTGTTTTTTCCTCTCTATAATCCACGAGCTCCAGAGACCTTCCCCCACTTCCTTCGTTACTCTGTCTGAATTTCTGGAATGAGTTATCGCTACTTAGAGTTCCGGTAATTACATATGGACAAGTTGCTGAGGTGACCCACATCTAATCCTAGAGGGATTTTCGTCGATGTCTTCCACCGAGCATAGCTCTGGGTAGGGTGGAAATAAACCTTTAAGGACAGTGTCTCGAACAATTTGTAGTAAAAACGTTCCGTCTCATCTTTGCCATTTTATTTCCTGCTGTTTCAATTAGCTTATACTAACAAACCAATTTTTTTGTGTTTGTTTTATTTGTTAAAATATTAGTTCCTTATCCAATTTCTACAACAAGGAATGCTAAGATAATTGTTAGTGCTGCCATGTTTCCCTTTTCTATTATTTCCAATATTCGGTGCAACTTTATTGCTAATAATACTGTTGATGATGATGTGAGGATTATTTATGTTGATTAGTTAGTATGTTGGTAGTGGCCACCAAATGGTGGGGTTACTAACTATTAATGTTGATGGTAGTTTAATTCGAGATGATGATGGTCGTTGGATTGTTGGTTCCACTGGCTTCATTGGTGTAGCAAGGACTTTCTTTCAAAGTTTATAACAGTTAGATATGGACTCAAGTTAACTTGGAACCATGGTTTTAGGTGGGTTATTTGTGAGAGCAAAAATGCTTTGTGTACAATTGAAATTCAGTTAACTGCATTTAATTTTTATTTTCTCTCTCATCTCCCCACTCTCTCCATGTTTTTCTTCTTCTTCTTTTCCTCTTCTTTATTTTTTCTCTCTTCTCCATCACTCTCCCTTCATTTTTTCTTTGTTTTTTTTTCTGCTAGACATTATGGATCCTAGAGTTTTCATTTCCGTCATATTTTTTTTTTTATTTCTGGGTGTTCAAAAGATTGTGTATAATTGTAAAAAAGTTTGTGCATACTTGTTCAAAAGTGTGTGTATGCGGGTACCAAATTTTTATTCTTCGTATTCACTTTCGTTTTCATTTCTGTCATATTCTTTGTTTCTGTTTGTCCAAAAGTTTGTGTACGCATGTAGAAAAGTTTGTGCATGTTTATTCAAAAGTCTGTGTATGTGAGCACCAAAATTTTCTTTTTTCATATTCGTTTTTCATTTTCATCTTAATCCTTATTTCTACTTGCTCAAAACTTTGTGCATGTGAACACCAAAGTTTTTTCTTCTTCGTGTTTGTTTTCGTTTTTGTCTTATTCTTTGTTTCTGATTGTTGAAAAGTTTGTGCACATAAGTTTAAAAGATTGTATATCTATTTTAAAATGTTTGTGTATGTATAGAGTAACTCTATGCGCTTTGAGTGTGAGGAGGGAGTAAGAGAGACAGTGTGACAGTTCTTATTTTGCTATTTAATAGGGTGCATATCTAGTTATATTTGATTTTCGCATTTAAAAAAGTTTGTGTATGTGTGTTAGAAACATTTGTGCACGCAACTGTCATTGTGTATAACGTACATAGCTATACGTTGGTTGTACGTTGGCTGAATTTCAGTTGTACACCTAACATTATTGTTGTGCATGAGTGACTCGGTTGATGCAGTTAACCTTATAAAGTTTGGGCATGCATAATTTCATATTTCCCACTGGTTATGGATATTCGTAATTGTTTCAGCATGATGGGTCTTTGAAGTTTAAGCATATTCTTGTGTGAGGACTATTAGGGTACTTTCTTTTTCGCATTCCTAGTCTTTGTCTTAATTTTTTTTATGAACAAAAAAAATTATGTGATATTTTGCAAACATAAAAACACAAATTTAATTATCAAAAAGCGCATTTATTGCTTTACTCTACAAAATTACGAGAGTACTACCTTACATTTTTTTTATATTTTCTCTGTTCTAAATTACATTCTAAATTATATGTTGCTTTTATATTTTTAGTTCATTAATAA
Organism: Nissolia schottii; assembly: GCA_003254905.1. Taxonomy (NCBI): domain Eukaryota; kingdom Viridiplantae; phylum Streptophyta; class Magnoliopsida; order Fabales; family Fabaceae; genus Nissolia; species Nissolia schottii. The sequence goes on along the minus strand of QANU01094326.1, from coordinate 95,544 downwards.
ATCAATGTATTTAAACTATTTAAATATATTGATCTAAATACATTGATTTATTAATGAATAAAAAAAATAAAAGTGACATGTAATTTAGAACGAAAGGAATATTAAAAACATTAATTTAGTCTACTAAAGGGTTATGACATCAAGCTTTAAGCTTATTCTTAACGGGATTAAATTTTACATTTGAACATTAGTATCCCCAATATATATAT
>QANU01094326.1:78237-95325 GCA_003254905.1 Nissolia schottii | reverse complement strand
CCCCAATATATATATATATATATATATATATATATATATATATATATATATATTTTGATCGATATGTAGCCTTTGCTGATAACCAATTTGAAGTCTATTTCAACATATAAATGTTACATCATCACAAGTTTACAACCAAACTCAACTGATCGATTTTATAATTTAAGAACTAATCCAAATAGATTTATTTCTATATTGATCGATATTCGTTTTTATTTCGGTTTAGAATGATTTTGAATATCTCTATTCAGGAGTTTAGAGGAAAAGAAATATATTCCAAAAAAACCTCGAATTTATATTGGTTAACTTAGTAAAAAATATAAATAATTTTTTTTCTTAATTAATACTAGCTGCCTTGACAAACATAAAAGTATTGAACATGGATGCTAACTAAAAAAAAGAACAGATAGACACATTGTTTAAACTTGCTAATAATTAATCAAAAAATAGATTCTTCAAATAATGAAATTGTCAATCCTAATAAATGAGGTGCCCCAATGGGCACCAATTAAAATTTTAAAAATGGATTGAGAATGTCAAAATATTGTAGAAATTTTAATAAAAATAAAAAATTGCTCACATAAAAATGTCAAATGGGTGGTGTATCAGAGTTAGCCTAAGATGCCTAATAACCAAGCTCAATGAGTTGACATGGAAGAAATGCTCAAAGACATGCTCAAACCACATCGGTCCAAATTAAGTAACTTAGTCCAAAGAGACTCCCTTCCTTTATGACCTGCCGCTTGACGTAGAATACGCGCTTACAACTGCCACCACGAGCACATGGGCAGTTACCATAGCTTGGGGCAGATTCCATTACCCCCACTAAGCACACATCGAGGACCACGATTCCTCCCCTTGTGCTCACACTATAAATAAAGGACCTCCAGCATGATAGAGGTAGGTTTGGTCACTCCATTACATCCCTCTACACAAGACTGTATTCTGATTTTGTCATCGGAGTCCCTTGCGCGCCCCCTCCTGGGCACTCTTTGGAATAATTGGAGTTCAAAATCTCTAAGGGATCTCACACAAGCCACTGACGCTCTCTCAACGTCGTTGGGCCAGGTCACAATACGTGGTCACATAACAAAGGGAAACTTTGGTAAATAAATGTGACCAAGAACTCAATCTCTTTCTATATACAATACAATAAAGAAGTTAGCATGCTAAGCTAGGATAAATAAATTGAATGAAATTAGTTTGAGTGAAATTTTTTTCTCCAAAATAGGGGTGAAAAAAACCCAAATATTTAATTAATATTGATTACTAATGGGGCTTGACAAACACCTTGTCTGTCAAGCTAAATATTTTATTTAATATATAATAATAAAATAAACAATTTAATATTTAAAAATTAATAAATAAAGATGTTAGTGGGTTAGGAGTGGTTATTGAAATGTTTTTTTTTATGCGGAAGTTATTAACATGTTAGCGGGTTAGCTAGTGAATGAGTTGTTGAGTTTTTGTGTATAGAAAACTATATGAATATTTTAGGAATTATAAAAATTGGACACAAACGACAGTCAAAGTCCTGTATCCTTTTTATTAATAGTTTTAGTATGTCTTAACGGGTACTTTGTGTCGGTTAAGTATTGAACATAGATAATAATGTGAAATAAAGGAAATAGATAATTAAAATTAAAAAAAATGAAAGTGTAGGAGGATGAATTTTAAGGGAGTGTAAGTTTTTTTTTAAGATAATGTTTTAAAAACAGCAACATATAGAAAAGAAAAAAAAAATTATATAGTGGGTATAAAAAGGGAAAAAAATGGACATCAAAAAGGAAAATCCTTTTTATTATATGTATAGATTATACATGTAGGTAGTTATAAGCTAAAATGACCAATATGGTATTAAAGTGGTAACCAATAATTATTTTATTTTTGGAATTCCCTTTATTAATTGGTATACATATAATTTTTTTTTGAATGAATGTACTAAATTTATTTTCAAAGAATTATAACAATAAAATAATTATAGTAGGAATTAATTTTCATTAAAATTTAATATTTTAAATAATTTTACCATCTAATGTGATGTATTAAAACTACTAAATTCTATTAATAAAAAATAAAAAAATTAATTTTCATGTATAAACTAATGTAGATTTTTTTTATTTCTTTTTAACATATCACCCAATTAAATCCTCTTAAATACATTTGTTGGAGTTAAATTTTTATTCACATTAATATAAATGATTGATCTTTTCTTTCACTATTTTAAAAGTCATGCTTATGTATATCGATAGATCCTATTGGATGATAACAAATGCATATAAATTAAATTCATAAAATAAATCAAAATTTACTAAGGAATTTTTTTGGGAAAATGCCCATTTTGGTCCCTACTTTTACTTAGTGCCTTATTTAGTTATTGATAAAAATAAAGTGTCAAAGTAGTCCCAACGTTAAGAGTGACAGCTCGCTAAGAGCCTATGACTTGACTTGTTTTTGACCTATTAAAAAAAAGAGACTAGACTCATGCTTATTTAAGAGCTTGTTTATTTAAGGTACCACTAAGCTACCACATTTCCAGGTAAGCTACCACATTTCCAGGTAATTAGTCGCATATTGTATTTCTTTGACTAATAAAAGCTACTCAATTTAAAATGAATTAAAACCTAAAATTAGTGACACAAACAGATCCCACACTTCATTAGCATATATTTTATGAACTACTCATCCCTCAAACCACCTTCTTCAATGTCTTTAGTCTTGTCTGTTGCCCTCGCCACCACTGATTTCATCGCAACACAACAGCAAGCTCGCCACCATTTCCCTCTCTCTTTCATCGTCGTCCTCTCCTTCTCATGGAGGTACTCCCAAAGTGGTGGTCACCACCTATACTGTGGTACTTGTTGTCATCTGCTCCATTTCCTTCTCTTTTTCTTCGTCGCCCTCTTCATGATCAACTCCACCAACAAGCCCAACACCTCTTGCAAGACACTCATGCTCATTCTGCCATCTTTACCACCAGAAACAAAGTTTTGCAGGTTGGTAAAGCGGTCCACCACCGACTATGGAGACAACTTTGTAATGATTATTGTTCATTATTATATTACTGTGTTCTTTCATGTTGTTGTAGTTCTGTTTTGTGATTTGTTTTTACGATTTTGAATGATTGTTGGTCTATGCTTGTAATATTTCTGCGACCATTTTTGTTCAGTTTCATAATTTGAATGAGTATTTATTTTTCTTTTGAATGAGTATTTTTGTGTACTAATATTTTTGCAACAACTTTTATCATCATTTCATAAATTTTCTAAAATTTACGGGCTTTCTAAATAAGCCACAGTCTAGGCTAGGACTTTGAGCAAACCAGACTTAGGCCAAAAAGCCTATGAAATGTCAAGATCAGACCAACGAGCTACAATGCAAGCTTGTCTTGTTCCCATCCCTACCCAACAATTTTTGTTATTATCCTCGTTAGTCACTCCATCCATGAGCTCATTGGATGGAGGGACTAACATGGGTAACGATAAAAAGCGTTGGAAACCAAATAGGACACGAGTATTATATCAGGGGTCAAATAGAAGGATTAGTGAGGGTAGCAACATCGTTTTTTGAGTGTGAGAGGAAACTCATTAATGATAAAGACATAGAGAAAATGAGATTTTTTACATATTTATTCCCCAAAAACAATAAATTATCCAGAATACGTTCCATACAAAAAATTTACATCTGTATAGGTCTGGGGGCTGAAATCGCCACACTGTCTGGCGATTTCCGACCCAAAAAAAAAATTTCCCACGTCGTGTTAGTACAGCAGGTAAGCTTTTTCCTTTTTTTTCTTCAAAATTTCCCTGCACTGCACGCGGTTTAAGGGAACTGGTTCTGCTTTTGCTTTTTCTTTTTTACTTTTCTCTTTCCTCCTGTCTTGCACCTATCATGTCAGTCTTAGCAGGTACTGAAATTGCCGGTAGTGATGGCGATTTCAGGTGAGATTTTTTTTTAAATTTTTTTTGAATTTTTGAAATCGCCCTACACTATGACAATTTCAGAAATTTGACCCATACATCCGTAATTTTGCTTTTTGACCCATGTTTCTGGATTCAGTGTTTCTTGTACTCATATTATTGTTAAAACCCCGAGAAAATGATGGATAAGAAAGTGAATATAGTTAAACGGAGACTTAACAATTAGCTTACCCAAACACATGGTCAGAGTAGCATAAAGCATTAAGGACTACTTCAACACCTTAGTTATATCAATGACCAAATAGAGCATTGAATAAAGCGCTAGGACCAAATAACAAAAACAAATTTTCACGGTAAAAAGTAAAATAAAATTCTGAAATAAATTCACGACAGTGTCAGTGATTTATGAATTAAAAACAAAGGAACAAAAAGCAGTGGGATTGGAGAGCGCGAATGAAACGAGTCCTGCTGGACTTTGCATTACAACAAAGAAAACACAGTGCTCCCTCACACAGAAGAAAACAACAACACAAGCTCCACACGATTCAATCAAAACCTCAATTCTCCCCCAAATTCACATGCAAAGAGTAAAACACAAATCCCTAATTCACCATTCACCACTCTCAGCAGCGCTCGTCGATTCCTAGGGATCGCTTTCTCCCGATGGCGCTGAGGACCGCCGGCAGAAAACTCTCCTTCGAGATTCTCGGCCGGAGCAGTTCCTCCATCGACGACGCTGTTTCAGACCCCGATCCAATCCAAACGACGACTCGCGGTAAGAACAAGCAGCGAAAGAAGAAGAAGAATAAGAAGCTTCTCGATCCTTCCATCCCCGAAGAGCCCTCCCTCGCCAATTCCCGATCCCTCAATTCCGATTCCGTTCCCGCCGATCCGCATTCTCCACCAAAATTAGCCAACGGAAGCGCGTGCAACGGCCGCTTCGAGCTCGGGGTGCGTAGGTTCTGCACCGCTGGGAGCGTGTCGTGCGTGGTGGAGGAGAGCGCAGAGAGTATTTGCACTGTGGCGGCGCGTGATGGCGGTAGCGATGTGCCGGTAAGTGGGTCTAAATTTGGAGAACTGAGGCAGAGAGCTGTGCATGGCCGCAGCTCTGAGGATTTGGCGGCTTCCGCAGTAGCGGCGGTGGTCGACGGTGGAGGGAAAGATGATGGTGGCGCGAATGCGAGCCAGGCGGAGAAGCCGGTGAGTGGGTCTAAATTCGGAGAATTGAGGCAGAGAGCTGTGAATGGCCGCAGCTCTGAGGATTTGTCGGCTTCGGCAGCAGCGGCGGTCGTCGACAGTGGAGGGAAGGACGAAGGTGGCGCGAAGGCTAGCCTGGCGGAGAAGCCGACGAACGAGCTTGGTAGGAACGTTGCTGCGATGTTGGAGAAGGTGGAATCCTTGGATTGGAAGCGTCTCATGGCAGAAGATCCGAATTGTGAGTGGAAGTGCTCCTTGTTCTGCATGCATCGTTGCATCTCATAGTTTAGTTGTGAATTGATGATTAGAATGGTATTTACAATTCCAAGGAAACGGAAATGGTGAAAATTTTGTTTCAATGAATTTTGCATGTATGGCAGTGATTTCAGTTGTGGTTTAGCTCAAACTGAATCCAAGCGTTGCATAATATATTGTGTTCTAGGTCATTCTTGGCATCCAAATAGCTACACCCTAACTGTACAGGTTTTTCTTACCTTGCATGTTCTGGATCAATTTCGTTTGTAACTTGTTACAATGCAACTAAAGTGCATGGGCTTCTAACTTCTAAGGCATATATAGTTTGGGAAAATACAAGCTGTGTTGGCCCCATATGTAGAGTGGCTGGTGGCATGGCTACTGCAGTGCAGAGATGCATGAGAGTGAAAATTAAAGGGCAGTTTTGACGGGATAAATGCTTTTTTTTGGCCCGTTTTTATACTTCAGCTGCTTAGTTATGTATCAAAATTGGTCTATTGCTGCGTGTGATACTTTTTATGTGAAGCAATATTTTGCCTGACTTTCTTACTCTGTCATTGGTGTTCTTTTGCTAATGCTATGTATCCTTCTTTTCTTCTTAATTAACCTCGTGTTGATACCTTTTCTTTTATGTCAGATGTTTTTTCAGCGGACAAATCTCCTGTAACGTACTTCTTGGAGGAAATGTACAATGGAAATTCTTTACGGAGCACAACAACACTTGGCAATGAAAATGAACGAGAAAGAGTTTATGACACTATCTTTCGCTTGCCATGGAGATGCGAATTGGTATACTTTTCTGGATTAAAAAGAAAAAGAAGTATAAAAATAACCCTGGTTATAGTTTTGTAATGTCATGATCGTCATCTACGGATCTTTACTCCTGGTTTGGTTACCTGAGTTTACCCTTCATAAGAATCGGAGTAAATTCAGAAGTTTTTGGGGGAACAGGAGAAACCTTTAACCTTCCACTTACCTTATAATAGCTAACCTATAGTAGTATAGTTTCATATTCTATTAAGACGTTTTACATATTTTGTTGTGCTATCTCAAACATGGAACGTAATTGCAGCTTATAGATGTTGGCTTCTTTGTCTGCTTCGATTCCTTTCTATCATTATTAACTGTCATGCCAACAAGGATCATGATGACCCTTTGGAAGCTTCTAAAGACAAGGTTTGTCACCTTTTACTAGATTTTCTTCTCTTGTAATACAATGTCAGTTGGGCTCGGGCATGCATTTGAGGATTTAGGTGATAGATAAACTCTACAGCATCTGTTTCTTAAATTTAGATCAGTGGTTTAAGCAGTGTTCATGTCCATCTAGTTCAATTTTAGTAGAGCTTTATATATCTTTGTAGGTCTTTGAATGATGCGAACAAAGTGATTTTGCTTGACTCATCCTCGATTAAGCAGTTGGTTCAATTAGACATTCTTTATGATATAGGCCCTAATTTTTTATTTATTTATCTAGACTGTATTAGTCCCTGATTCTCTGTTAGCTGAATGAATTAGACCAATCTCTACTTACTACAAAACCAACATGTTCTTGTGCTTTTATTTGTATTATCTTCTTCAGCCCCTCTTGTGCCCTGTTTCAAAATTTGCTGTAGCCGTTCATGGGTTTCAGTAATACAATATGTGACCTAATCATGGTTGTGGCAGGCAGTTCAAGAGGCTGTCTACGATGGAATTGTCGGATTTTGGCTGTTTTTTTATTATGAGTTGTGGAGTCATTCTTTTGCAGCGGACAGGTATAGTGATTCTCTGCTCCCATGATGAGGTTTATCATTCATTGTTGCATTGACTAGGTTCAATGTTATACTAATTGTGTTTATTCCCCCTTTGAAACTTGCTTCCAGATATCAGTTTAATATATCATATGATCCGTGGTCAAGGAACAATCAAATTATATGTGGTTTACAATGTTTTAGAGGTGAGCATAAATTAATTTATGACTCGGGGTTATGTTTAGTAATTAGTTCTCCATATTCCCAAATTTCAATCAAGATGAATACTCATTATTTATGGTTCATGTGAGCATGATTGTGGTATAACAACCAAAGGGCATTTTCCAGAATATGGAAGAATGCAATTTGTTACGTAACTGGAAACTAATATCAATATGCTATCTCCATTTTGTTTTTATCTTTCAAAAGCACACGTTTTAATGGAGGTACCCTTGCCATCCCAAAAGGGGGTGTACACATTTGTTTTGATCATATAAAGTAGCAAACCTGAATTAGTGACAATTGGATGGAAGCTCAAAAGTTCAATATAATAAAGGGGCATATAAAAAATTAATTGCGGAGTTGCCTTGGCTTAGGTGAGATTTGGGACAGCCCACAATGAAAATGTAATAAAAGGAGCAGGATTGATGATGTCATGAATGATTTGTAATATTGTTTTGGAACACAGATATGGGTATTCAGTGGTCTTTGTTATTTGAATCGTTTGGATAACAACTACTGAAATTATAATCTCAGCAGCTTTAGCTTTTCTTTTGGTTGCTTGCTTGTTGATTGCACAAGTGTTTTTAATCACAATGATCTGTATTGAAACTTATATTGTGAGTTTGTAACTGATCTTTGGACCTTCTTGCAGATATTTGATAAATTATGTCAAAGTTTTAATGGGGATGTATTGCAAACATTGTTTCATTCGGCTGAAGGACTTGCAAGTTGCCCACCAGAAAGTATGAGATTTTGGATATGGAGATTTATTTCGGACCAAGCTCTAGCTGTTGCCGCTTCAAATATCCTTCTTCTTTGGGGTTATTATTATTATTATTTTTGAGAGATTATTAGGTGCTCTTAGACCAAGGAAAAGTTTTTGTTCTGAACTATTCAATGCTTGACACTTATGCAATTGCATTAAAATGTAGTTAATGCAGGAGACAATGATGATCCACAAAGCTAAAATGTTGAGCATTGACCGAAATTTTTTTTGTTCCATGTGCATCTTAGAATTTTTCAATTTTTGCCCAGGTGTTTGGGTAACTAATTTGTTCTGTGAAAGCAAAACAAGGGTTAGACGGTTTGTTTGGTTCCTTGACTAGTCTTACTTGTTCATTCTTTTATCTTATTAGCTCAGGCAATCACTCTATCAACCTGTATAGTTGCTCACAACAATGCATTGTTAGCTTTGCTGGTGTCAAATAATTTTGCTGAGATCAAAAGCAATGTGTTTAAGCGATACAGCAGGGATAATGTTCACAGTTTGGTTTACTTTGGTAAGTTCCTACAATAATTTCTTTTCTTTTTTATTTGGTATGTTGATCTTTGCTTCTTCATTCAAACATGAAAAAGACCTTAATGTAAATTTTCATGGCCTCATTGAATACTATTTGAGCTAGTCCCGTCAATTGTTGATTTGTTTAGGATTATACTCCTTTCATAATTAATATTGTCAAGCAAGTAAATTTGCTTTAGTGTTTTGAACTTTAAAACTTGAGTGATTTTAGTTTTGAATACTCTTGTTTGAATCTGCAATCTAGGGCCTAGTTTTTTTTTGTTTTTTTTTGACATCTTTGGTACCTTACTCCTTTGCAGCATACATAGGATCGGGAGAAAGCTTTTCCTTTAAATTGTTTGACTCAATTAATATGCATTGCTATAATTCTAAGAGCATGTTTGGTATGGGAATCTGCTTTTTGGACACTCAGGAATGGAATTGCATTTGATTCCATATAGTTTTTAGGGTAGTGTTATTTGAACACCACATATACACAAACACCCCAGAGCCACCGTAGAATAATGGAGAAAAAGATAATATTGTTGTATTTGGTACAATGAGTAATAGCTTTGAGATGAACGGTATTAATGCTTATGCATATGGTATCAACACTTGTTAAGAAATGCATCTACGCTATTATTTTTCATTTTTCTGAACGCATTCTCTCTCCATCAAATCACACTCTCTCCATCACGTCATACTTTGTCTTCGTCAAATCAGACTCTCCTCTGCTCTCACTCTCTCACTCTTGCGTGAAGCTCACTAAATGTTGATATCTATTTCTATCACGTTGATACTTATTTATATTATATTGAGATTCACATGTTTTAAAGATAGAGTGGAGAGAGTGAGAACAAGAGAGAGAGAGTGATCTGACGGAGAGATAATGTTTTGAGATTGAATTTTTTTTTTTGGTGGTCTCCACATGATGTCACTTGTCAAGGTTGTTAAAAGTGTCTTGTATTTTAGGGTGTACAAAAACCATTAATATAGTTTTTACTGCTTGGTATATGGAATCAACATGGAACGTAATATAACTATTAACTAATGAAGATAAATGAGGAACAAACATTATTTAGTTCTGGTTTATCATTTGCTTGTACCAAACATGCTCTATGCAAAACTTGTTTGTCTACCGAATGTTGAGGAAGAGAAAAATGAAATGAGGGCGCCTTTTAGTTTGCATTTGGATATGGATTAATGTACAGAAATGTTTTCACAAGTAGCTTTGAAATCATACTTAGACACCAAAAAAATCATGCAAATCCTTTTACAAGTATGACATAAATGGAGTTCACTTTTTAAGTGAAACAAACTCTAGTGTTAAAATTGGTTAATTATTCAATGCATCCTATTGATTAGATTCTAATTTATATCAAGAATTAATGGATCCTCTTGGTCACATACTCATGTTATATTTATATATGGATTTTACTGTTTTAGTAAAATAGTGTAAAAATGATGACAATATAAACTTCTATACAATAAGAGACTGAAAGTGTATCTAATATTAACTGCTTTCTGGTTATGTTTTTAATTAAATAATTTTATTGAAGTGAATTAGTTGAACAAGAGTCTTGTTTGATAAGATGTTTGTTCTGCATTTGAAATCAATATTATTTTAGGCATATATCCCATTTGATCTTATAATTCTTTTTTTCTTTCTAATTTTTTATATCCCCTTTTACATGCTAATGAGCAGATTCTGTTGAGAGATTTCACATTTCAGCATTTATCTTATTCGTTTTGGCTCAAAATATTCTGGAGGCAGAGGGTCCTTGGTTTGAGAGTTTTCTCATTGTAAGATTTGGAAACATTTTAGCTCCTAAAATTTATTGAAGTTTATTATTTGGGAATAAATTTCCTTTCTTGATGAGTCTTGCTCCTAACGCACATTTTGGATGGTGCAGAATATCCTCTTGGTTTATGTGTGTGAAATGATTATTGATATCATCAAGCATTCATTTATTGCTAAATTCAATGACATAAAGCCCATTGCATACTCGGAGTTCCTTGAAGACCTATGTAAACAGGTATTTTCATTTGATTTCATGCATATATATGTATGCAGTATGATTGGTTGTTTATGATTGAAAAGGTATAAACATTTTTAGATAAGATACTGTTTCATTTTCATTCAATCCCTAATTGGAGCAGAAAATTTGACTGGTTGCATGAGCAATACACCTGAAAGTACCAAAACCCTCCATTATTCAATTCCAAAGTCTTTCCGAAACCATTTGCTGCAATATTTTTTTAATGGGAAAAGCTTATATTGATTTTGTATTCCTTTACAGCTATATGGTCCAATCTGTCTATATGAAATAAATTTGGCCATTTTCTTCTCAACATTGAGTCTCTTTGATTCGTTTTTCATTTTACTTTTCTTTATAATTTAATTCCGTAGTGAGTTCATTTTAAGAATGAAATACTTTACCATGTCGCAGTTTCTTATAAAATTTGCATCTATGCATAGTAGTGTTTTTTTTGGTGTCAGAAAGCAAGAGTATGTCATTTATTAGTTGACACTTGAGAAAGCCTTCTACTTTTGTGTAAAATAATTTTTTTTTGACGAGCTATGTAAAATGATGTCTAATTCTGGAACTTGAAGTTGGTTTATACTTTATATTACGACAATCACATTGCTTTAACATTCTGTCCCTTTTTTTTTGATGGAGCGTTTTTTAAGAATACAAGCCTGACACTAGTTATTTTCAATCTATAGACTCTAAATATGCAAACCGAGGGTGCAAAGAAAAACCTAACTTTTGTTCCCCTTGCACCGGCATGTGTGGTAAGCATTAATGATTTCAAATGTCCATTTGGCTTATCTTCCTTTTTGGTTGCTGATTCAATTTGTGCTCATTTTTATTTTATTACTTATTCTTAGGTTATTCGAGTGCTCACTCCAGTTTATGCTGCAAACCTTCCTCCCAACCCCCTTCCTTGGAAGCTTTTCTGGATTCTGCTTTTTACTGCAATGACCTATGTTATGCTCACAAGCCTCAAGGTTCTCATTGGCATGGGCCTACAGAGACACGCCACTTGGTACATTAATCGCTGCCGAAGGAGGAAGCACCATCTTCATGAAGATTAGTTTCGAAGGAAAAAAATTGTTGTCTCGAGTTATTATGCTCTGCTTCCAATGATTCATCGCCCAAGGGAGATAATGGCTTGATTTGCAAATTCACAAATCTCATCACGGGTGCCTGGCACATACAAGAAATTTTTTTTGTTCAGTATCTTGGTTTTTTAAACTTAAAAGGCGAGCCTATGGATGGTTTCTCCTTGCAATTTTGATACCAAGATATATTTGATGACTACAGAAGAACAATACGAAGTTATAGGCTGCATAGGAGCCATACATATAACCTCCAGCACCGTTCTGTAGTTCTATACCTTCAGTTCATAAATTGATCCAAAGCAATCTGCTTAAAAGGAAAATTAGTTTCATTACCTTTCTTGTCACTGTCCTATCCAACTTTGTACCTACATTTTTATTTTCACCTTACGAATCCAGTTGTACACAACACAACAATGTTTATTCGTTAGAAAAATGAAAATATTTCTTTTTTCAATATGGTTATTATANTTTATATTATTATTATTATTAAAGGGCATTTAATATTATTTATGTAGTTATATATATATATATATATATATATATATATATATATATATATATCTTCTGGAATAACTCAACAAAGGAAGAATGGCTCTTCTACAATCACCTCACAAATTGCCATACGAGCTAAACTCAATCCTTTCCTTATCCATTATTTTTGGCATCAGTAGCATCTTGTTTGCGCTTAAGCTCACAAGAAGAGGCAAATTCAATCTCCCTCCATCCCCCAGAAGAGGCAAAGCTACCCTTCATTGGCAATCTCCATCAGCTAGGAACACTGCCACACCGCATTGGCCCTCTCATGTTGCTGCAGCTAGGACAAACTCCAACTGTAGTGGTCTCATCCGCTGATGTTGCCAAAGTAATTGTCAGATCCCACGGCGAAGTTTTCTCCAACAAGGCCCCGGCCCAAATTCTTTCTCTATGACTGCAAGGACATTGGTTTTCAACCATATGGAGAAGGGTGGAGACAAAAAAGGAAAGTTTGTGTACTTGAGCTTCTAAGCCTCAAAAGTCCTTCCAATTCGTCTTTGAACAAGAGGTTGCGGAATTGGTCGGTACCATACGTGAAGTAGCACGTGCGGCGGGTAAAGGGCCACGTTTGAATCTGAGTGAGATGCTGATTGTAGCCTCGAACAACATAGTGTCTAAGTGTGTTCTTGAACAAAAGTATGATAGCCCAGATGGTAGTAGCAGCTTTGGGGAGCTTGAAATGGGATAGATAAATATTTCCTTAAAATGTTAATTTGCATATGCACACAACTACAGAAGAACATGCGTGTACAATCTAGAAATGGAAGCTTACAGAAAAATACTTCCATAAAATGGTAAATACATGCATACATCCAGTTAGACAATAATCTTAAGAAATGAATGACTTAATCCCAAAAGCTAGCTCAAGGGCACCCTCCCTCACATCTATTGACGATCTTAGGATAGGTTCTAATACCATCTTAAGAAATGAATGGTCTAACTTAACCCTCTTAGTTATTTTTGGGTGTGAAGTGGGGAGGAGAAGACATAGGTTTATTTTATACCTTATGTGAAAATGGGAGAGTAAGACTTGAACCCATTACCACATGATCATGAAAGCTTTGTTATCATCTCAAGAATCATCTCTCTCAAAAGCTTAAGCTGATGTGTGAAAACAATTTAATGGTTATATATTTGACAAATAACAAGTGTGTACAACTTAGAACGATAATGCCATGGATGTTTTTAGACATACTTCCTTGTTTGAGTTTTTTGAGTTGTGTTGTTTGTATTGAGTGTGAGACATCATGTTGATATATATATATATATATATATATATATATATATTATTAGATGATATTTTAATAGGGTCTATATTTAAAGGAGATGTCGTTCAGTTGTATTTATATGTGTCGATACAATGTCCCACACTTAAATGCGTACTAATAACTTTTTTTTCTATAATTTCAAGATATGTTTGTTGGAGGAAGTGACACTACTTCAACAACTCTAGAATGAACTTTTCCTGAGCTCATGAAGAATCCAAATACCATGAAAAAATTCCAAGAAGATATAATAAGAGTTGTGGGGAGTAAATCAAAAGTGGATGAAATTGATGTAAATCAAATGAACTACTCGAAATGTGTGATCAAAGAAACTTGGGTTACATCGATCCCCCAGTTCCTCTTTTAAGTTCCAGAGAAACAGCATCAAGTGTGAAAGTAAAAGGGTATGATATTCCACAAAAAACAAAGGTATATCTAAATGCATGAGCTATCTAGAGGGACCTTGAATTGTAGGACAATGCTGAGTATTTCATTCTTGAGAGATTTGAAAGCAATGAAGTTGATGTTAAAGGGTAAGATTTCCAACTGATCCCATTTGGTACTGGGAGATGGGGATGCCCTGGAATTTCATTTGGGCTTGCTTCTACTGAGTATGTACTTGCTAATCTTCTGTGTTGGTTCAATTGGAAGCTGTCTGATGGTGATGGTGCACTCATGTAGGACATAGACATGAGTGAGATGAGTGGCCTCAGTCACCAAGAAAGTACCACTACATCTTGAACCCGTACCATACTCTTCTGGATTCAAAGTTTGAGATATGATAGAGAAATGTCATGAGCAATTATTTTGTATGAAATACCGTGTCGACTAACTCTACATCTACCATTAGATATGATCTTATTGAGGTGCAGATCCCATTGAGGTCTAATCCAATAATGAGCGGGTATTAGTCGGCATGGAGTCAACAAAAGATGTAAAGATAACACAACTCGATAATGTTGTGGGATATTGTTGGTTTCATGAATGTTGATATATTTTCTTAACTTCTCTTGTAATTTGTGGTATAACTTAAATGTAATAGAGTTGTGTTATATGTACTCATTTAAGTGTGGGGACATCGTGTTGACACACACTCATCCATCATAGGTGTGGTGATAGACTACCTTTATGCACCTACTTCTTCCTTTATAATTAAGCAATTTTCATTCCTTTCATACTTAAAGGCATTGATTTGCTTGTATTTTGATGCATGATCTGTTGAGCTTTAAGTTATTAAAACCATATTAATTTCCAGATTTTATAGCTCTTTGCACGCAACCTCTCTATTTGAGTGTTGTGTTGTTACAGGTGTTCTTGGTCTGGGGAAAGAAGTGATCACAATTGAAGCTTGGAGCCGAGGAAGAGATGGAGTTCTATCAGTAGAAGTCTGCAACAATGAGTTTTGCTCACCAGAGCGACCACAGTCGCTATATCAGTTGTAAGTCACCACGATGACCAAAGTCAATGCTACAATACACGCACGTGAACAAAATCAGTACAAATTTGATTTGAATTTTAGACATTGTACTATAAATACCATAGTGTGCATGAGTTGTAGAAAACTTTTGACTCTAATTTTGTATTTTGTGACCTAAGTTCGCAATTTAGGATCACTCTCATTACTTTATATCTAGGATTTCTTAGTCATTCTTTCATAGTTTGTGTTTTTAGCCACCCAATTTAAATATTGCTTTGTAGACCTCCATTAATGGAGTAGTTTCTCTTACTTAGGGTTAGAAGTGAGTCAAACCAACTTATGAGCTATTATCGGCTCAGTTCATTAAGAGCTTGATAAGTTGAGCTCATGAGCCGAGCTTGAGCTCAGATTTGAGCTTAAATTTGAGCTTGTTTATTATATGAGGCGATGTTAAACTTTTCTATATTCGACTCATTAGCGACGTGTGGAGGCGATGCGATGGTGGGTCACGACTCCCGGAGGTGGAAAGTGAAGGTTGTTGCTTTGGGAGGATTTGGTTGTTTTCTTTTGTTATGATTTTATTTTTGGGATGTGGGGGGTTAAGGCTGTTGGTGGTGTGTGATTCTTGGTTTGAGTAAAGGTTATGGTTTTTGGAAACACTAATTGTCCTTTGCAGAAAGAAACAACGCCACCAGCAAAGGTAAGCGAAGAGACCCAAGATATGACATTGCAGTCATCACAAAAAAAGAGGCGGGGAAGGAAACTTGCCGAATTAATGGGATCACCATCAAAGTTCAATCATTCATCCCCAATGCTCCTTCATTTACTTGAGATGATAATTCTTTATGCTGTTCCTGCAAATCAATCATGCAAAATCCAATTATGCAAAAAAAAAAATAAAAAATTTGCGTGAATAAGATATGAAACATAAAAATGATATGAGGCACAAACACTCTTTTCTTTGGGAAAGACAGCAAAATCCACAACAGAGACTATGAAGAAACATTGCAGAGTAGCTATACCCAGTAGAATTCGAAATGTTTGCAGAGAGATGCAAGCCAACAATTTCAAAGTGGAGATTACGCAAAAAAAAAGAGAGAAAAAAACGAACCTTAAACCCTAAACCCTATACAAAAGCACACGACATCATGCAGATTGATCATATGTTTGGTGCACATGAATACAACAAAGAAGTTTTAGGGATACGTAGCCCCAAACAAAAGTAAAATTCAGAAAATAACTGCGTAGTAAGTGAAGGAACTCACCGCTAAAACTTCGTCAATCTCACTCCGTTGCAAACAATCAATTAACTGTAACACTTCAAATTATTAGCAAAGTATACACATCTATTGATCAAGAGTCAATCATAACTCTTCAATTGGTGTTTGGCTTGTTAATTCATGTAATTTTTAATCATTTTAGTTGCATATTAGATTGTATTTGCATGCATCCATGTAGAATTTCACTTAGGTTGCATAAATTAACAATTTAGGCATGCTAGGTGGAAATAGGTGTTTTGGGTGTTTTTAAGGTGAATAATGTCTATTTGAAGAAGCCATGAAGGATTGGGATGTTTAGGAGCCAAGAAAAGTGAAGAAAACATGAAGAAAATGCGCTATGAAACACTCCAGCGATGTCTACAGTGCTCTAGCGCACAATAGCAAAAATCACACTTCAGAGAAATACACTTGTCGCTCGAGCGGCACTTATGCTTGCTCGAGCGACAGACCTTTGCTGCAAAAAAAAAAAAATTTCTCAAATCCTCACAGATCCTCTATAAATAGAACAATAAACACTTCGATTCCAAAGGATCAAGAAGACAATTAGGAGTGAAGAGCTAGAAAACCGAAGGAGACTCCATTGATCTCCATGATCAATAGCGAATTTATCTATTCATGTTTTCTATGTATCGTTTCTCATTTTCTTCCACAATTATATTTCTTTCTATTAGCATGAATTAAACTCCTTCTAGTTAGGGCATAGATAGAAACTCTCCGTCGCTTATGTTGCAATTTTTTTTCTTCGTTTTTATGCTTTAAAGATGGTTAGCATAATGTTATCAGTCAAATCAAACTAACGCGAACATGGGACCCACGGACCCAAAAAGCCTATGTGCCTAGCCCCATACCTAATTTTTTTTTT